>JBBMJZ010000019.1:22882244-22892724 GCA_037833815.1 Zingiber zerumbet
TGGCCAATTGGATAACGTGTACGTAACCACGTGTCTAGGACCAATTGAAGAACGTGTCCATGACCAATTGGGGAACGTGTCCATGACCAATGGGAGAACGTGTCCACGCCTCGAAAAGTGTCCACGCGCGCCGCCCATCAGAATATTATATAAAGGGAGGTTCGTACACCGGCAAAGGTACGCAGTATTCACTGTTTACACTTGTGCTACTGTTGTTCTGTCTTCTTCTTCGTGCCAGTGACTGACTTGAGCGTCGGAGGACTAATGCCGGGGACCCCTTCTTTGGCTCGGCACTAACGTCTCTTGTGCTTACAGATCGAAATGTGCTTGCAGCTACATCCCTAACTTTCCGTCTCTATCATTTTTAGATGGGATCTATCTGTTAAAAAAATCTAACCATTATACCATTGTCTGATAGTTGGGGCAATGCCTAAGTTTAACTTCAGCATTAGATCTTTAGATAGAGAAAACAAAAACCTGTACTATTTCCGGCGTTACCTCTTTTACATGATTAGTTGAATGTCACTGGTATGATGGGTCTAAGCCAAGTCGATAAGAAAGTGGATCTAACGTGGAGCCCAACCACATGGTCTCAACTTATTGAATTGGAGTGGGGTGGGGCGGGGGAATCATTATTCGTATCAACAAACAATTAAGTATTTTCTTTTCGTACCAACAACACAATTCTATATTTGCACAACCCTACGGTTGCTTCCTAAAGGATAAATGATAATCTATTTAGTGTTAGTGTCATGGTTAACTTCTCTAAATAACTAACACATACATACAAACCTAACTAAACTTAATTTCTGGCTTCACGATTGACTGAATCTTGTAGTCCTATGATTTGAATGCTACGGGTCAAAGTTTTGGACGTCATAGGCGATGATAAATAACATGAAGAAACCCTAGAATCTACACGTGGATTTTGCACTTTTGGATCCGTCGGATCCAAGGGGCGAAAAACTCTGGCCCCACCAAGGGAAATCCAATCTTGATTTCTTTGTTTACTATTGATTGTGTTATTGAGACATTGGTGGCTCACCTACCCCTACTCCAGTAGCCACCGCCCCTGGAACCATTTCACCCTCCTTCCTCCTCTCTCTTCCACAAGTGCACCCACCCCTTTTTTTTTTCCTATATAAGGCAAAAATCAAAAATACCCGGGAGATTCCTTTTTCATCTGCCGTTAAAATAATATTCATCTCATTTTGTAAAATAAATAATTTGACGGTGTGCTATAAAAAATGGAATAAAAGATGGTACACTTCTAATTATAGTTAGATTATAATTATGATTCAATCATAATTAATTTAGTTGTGATCTGTCTTTTAAATTTATTGTCTTCCTCGTATTTATAGTTTGAGTTAGAATAGATGATCGAAAGTCACTAGAAGTGGGGGCAAGTATTTAGACAGTCAGGCACAGTCACTAGAAGAGGAATCACAACTAATTACAACCGGATCGCAGTTATCATCCGATCGTAATTGGGAGTGAATCATCCCCTAGTCTACTTTTTTTTAGACCATCTCCTGATCCATCTTTTTGTGGACCAAGAGATATGGTTTCATAAATTATAAAGATAGACTATATAAAATACTTAGGATGAATATAATCACCTTTTATATAACTAATAATGTTATCAAGTCTGAGGATTTTGACTATTGTCGCAAGACTTTGATATAATAGTCAAGTATACAGTTAATCTTTATAATTTAAATCCTAGTTGGAGTGTACTGTAAGGTATTTTCTTACCATGGAATGATAAACTTAGGAAGTTTGCCCGCTTCGAACGGGTAATCAAGAATACTTTTTAATTTATTTAGTGGACAGAATATATGATTAAACCATCCATTTTGAGATTAATTCGACTTATAAGAATTGGATACTCGGTTAAAAAAACTAATAATATTATAATAACTCGAGATCAACTACTTAGTAAATTGACGCAAGCACTTAGTTGGGTCTATAAAATTTGGATAACTCGATTAAAAAAACTAACAGTATTATATTATTAAAAAAATAGATCCGCTATCTTAATAATCCCTTAGTACCGGCTCCACGAATATAGAGGGAGGTTTATACAGGTACACAGGCCATAGATGTACGGTGGGATAAATACTAGGTCGTCAATTTCTGAGAATCAACATATAATATCTGGTTATTACGTTAAAAATATCATATATCCACCGTCTATCTGCGCCCTGAGGATAATAATATTATATTATATTATTTATAATTCATAATGAACTAGTATAATATGAACAATATAAATATTTCTATCACTCGTCAAAACAACATTATATTATAATAACTATATGATTTTACCAACTAACAATTTCTCTTTAATTTATATATCAGAAAAATCTAGAACACAATTTACATTCCATCGTCTTGTTTGCAGTAGTTTATCACTATCACATCCAGAAACTACAATCAACTCATACTTATTATAAAAAAAAACCAATAACCCTCCTCTATTTTTTATCAAGTAATATTTTATCCCTTATATTTAAAAAATAATACTTAATCCCCTGGAACAAAATCAAATGTAACAATTTTTTGTAAAAGACAATTAAATCCTTATATTTTTATTTTTTAAAATAATATTAAGAGGAAAAAAAATATTGGATTTGATGTGAAAAATAATTACATATGCGGTTCAACATTTTAATTATTAATTAGTTAGATTGATGATATATATAAGGAGAAAAATATATATAAAAGAATAAAAAAAAATTATAGAAGCATCTAGTGATGATGTCCTTCGTCACTCACTCAGATTTATGGTTGATGTTGGTTTGTCGATACGTCCGCTCTTAGTGTTTTGTGAAGTAAATTTTGTTAGCTGAGGGTTGACATTGTCAATGTTACCCTCGCTGACCGTCAAATCAGTGATGAACTGAGATGTGAGGCTCACGTAGGGGTGCAAACGAATCGAATTGAGCCGAATATATAGAAAAAGTTAAGGCTCGAATTCGGCTCGAAATAAGTATATTCGAGTTCGAGCTCGATTCGAAGCTTGAAAAATTCAAAATGTTTGGTTCGAGTTCGGTTCGAATTAGGGTTCGGGTTCGAGTTCAGCTCGAAATATTCGAACATGTTCGCGAACTATTCGAATTATTGCTCGAAAATAGGTTCGAAAGGCTCAAAATTTATTTATTTAATATATATTTAACTTATATTAATAAATAATAAGGCTCGCGAGCGGCTCGAACAATATAATTTAGGCTTGAGTTCGGCTCGAAAAAAAATTCGAACATGTTCGAGTTCGACTCGAAAAGCTCGCGAGCCGGCTCGATTCGTTTGCAGCCTTAGATAACATTCATAGAGCAAAGGAAATGTTGAAAATGCAAAAAGATGTCTTTTATTTGGATTCGTGAAAAGAGCACATTTTTTTTTCTTTTATTATCAAAACAGCCTAAGTCTATTTTTCTTTTCGAAAATACTTTTATTTCCGATGATGTTATAGTAACTATGAGATACTACAACTACCTAGTTATAATAATTATAATCTTATAGCTACTATCTAATTATAGCAACCATATTTCATATTTGCTACAACTGCATAGTTATATCTACAAAATTATAATAACTATGATCTTATGACTAGTGTTGACCAAAAATAAATTACCTATATTATAGCTAACTACTTCAGCATAATATTGATCAATATTGACAGATGATTACTGTAACTATGTAGAAGCTATGATTTTATTACTGTAATAATATAATATTTACTAATGTTAACCAAAAATAAATTATTTAGATTGTTGCAGCTCATTCAATATAATATTAAACATTATTAACTAGAGATTGACGGTTCATGCTGTAGGAGGTATCATCTCGTACCTTCTATAACAAAGCTAAAATAAAGTTATTTTTAAAAATAAAAATATATTAAATTGTGATGAATTAATATTATTTTGATAATAAATAAAAAAAAGAGGCATTCCTTTTGAATTTTGTCCTAAAGGGGATGCCTGTCGACAGTGGTCGGCACCATCAGTTCATACTCTTGGGTGAAAACTCTACTCATCATATTCTTTGAAAAGTCTTTCAAACTTTGTACAACACGTTCTAGCTAATTTGATTGCCTTAATGATCAAGTAAGACTCGTGAGGGAGGAGAGGAGGACCTGAAGTGAGAGGGAAGGAAAGGAGCAAGGATAATGGGCAACTCCGTCAGCTCTCCCGCCGGACAGGCGATCGCTATCGCCGGCGCTGCTGTTTTGGCCTGGGGTGCTTCGCACTTATTGAACTCCCTCTCTAACGACGGTGACGAATTCTTTCATCTTACTCACACCACATCCCCAATTAAACCTCACTACTATCCATCAATCCTACAGAGGACTTGCGCTCCAAATCCACTAAAAAGAGCTCTGCTTCACCTTCTTCCACGCCCGATGCACCGGCGGCTTCCGGGAGGAACAAGTTGGCAGAGGAAGAGTCGGGAACTCTGCGATCAGGTAAGACAGATCTAGAAAACAGAGATGCGTATGCGAGCTGCAGTGAAGGTACCTAAAATTCAGCATACCAATTCTCCATAACAATTACTGATTAATTCTATCTAAAACCAAGTCCACTAAAAAGTGCTCTGCTTCAGCTTCTTCCACTGCCACTGCACCGGCGGCGGCTTCTGGGAGGAACAAAATGGCAGTGGAAACGTCGGTGACTCCGAGATCAGGCAAGACACATCCGAGAAACAGAGACCGGTATGCGAGCGGCAGTGAAGGTACCTCAAATTCAACATAAAAATTCTTAACCATAAATTAAGTTATATCTTATGGCATGCATATATATAGTTTAAATCACATGTTATATGTTTTTTGCCTTAATTTCCAAGAATTTTCAAGACGGATCAGTGGTACTCAGATGCCACAAGTCATCACGATAGTAACATACAACATCTGGCAAGACAAAGTGAAACTGAAGGAGAGGATGAAAGCTATTGGGGTACTCATGCAAGTGAAAAAGCCAGACATAATTCTATTTCAAGTATCATCCCTAGCTCCAAACAATTAATCTCTTGTGACTTTGCTATCGATATGAGTGACTTAGCTATCTTGGCAGGAGGTAACGCCTAAAATTCACAAAATTTTTAAAGGGTTCAAATGGTGCCAACGATACATATGTGTGTCTCACAAAACAGCAACGACGAGACATTACTGTATGCTGGTATGTATGCCTTCCTTGAGCTAAAGTTTGCAGTATTCAAGCTAAAGTTTAAAATGAATCTACGAACTTGAGTTTAGTTCAAGCTTGACTTTCTGATGAATGTTTGGGCACAAATAGAAACTGACAATGTTTAATTTGTTGCTAGTAGTTAAGCAAGTTTCCAGTGAAGGATCTGGGTTGGGTGCACTTTAAGGATTCCATCGAGAAGAAGAAGTTGATTGTGGTTGAAATAGAAGCGTTGGGGAAGAGAAGAAGGTTGGTGGTCGCCAATGGCCACCTAAAGAGACCTGATCTACCTGGCGAATCGCACACGGTGAAGCGCACGGCTCAAGCGAGTGAAGCCATCACCATCCTCGGAGAGTATGAGAATGCCATCTTTGGAGGCGACATGAACTGGAGTGAGGAGGTAGATGGGTGCTTCCCGTTGCCTGATGGGTGGGTGGATGCTTGGGAGCATTTGAGACCCCGCGAGAAGGGGTGGACTTACGACACCAAGTCGAACCTGATGATCAAAGGAAGGAGACGGTTGCAGAGGAGACTGGATAGGTTTTTATGCAAACTGAAGGACTATGAATTGGCATCTATCGATATAATTGGCAAGGATGTCATACCGGGACTCGTGCACCAATACAAGGAGAAAGACTACCCTGTCTTATGCAGTGATCACTTCGGATTGCTTCTAGGAATATATATTTGAAGAGAAATGATTTACTTAATGAAAAAATCTCAATGAAAAACTTAATGATAGACACATAAAATAATAAGGTCCACAAAAAGTTAAATGGTGGGTCATGAATGTATGTATCTATCATTGAACTTTTCATTGAGATTTTTTCATTGAACATATCACAACTCATATTTGAATTTGATGGATTCGCAAAGTTTGTAGAACTTGCCACTTGTGGAATTTAGATGCTGCTTAGCTTGATTATGATCAGTGTCGAAAGAAAATGTAAAGTTTTCAGAATCAGAAAAAGTTAATTATTAGACTGGAAAAGCTGGGATATATATACTTATTAATATCTGCTTCCCACAGCTGAGAGTTCCTCATCCCTCGCATGGCAGCGTGTGTATATATATTTATTAACATTAGTCCAGCGAAGATTATGTACATTTTTCCAGCATCAAATTAGCTCGCCAAACCTAATGGCCTGATTACTTTTTGAGAGGAAAGGTTTTTTTTATGTTTATTTTAATGAGAAAGGATGAATTACATATCTCTGCGTTGTTTATTTATTATTAAATAATATGATCATATCTAAAAATTGAGACGATGGATGTTAGGAATGTGGCGCTTCTGTTGATCGTGCGTGGACACCAAACTGGATGGACCTGCAACCATAGCAATGTCAGTGTTGAGCCAAGGAGGGGTTCCCGACGTTGACCCTCCGACGCTCAAGTCAATCACCGGCGATGGAAAAGCAAAGGAGTAAAGAAGCGGAGCGAAAGAAGCAGTGTAACAGTGTAGTAACAGTAATCCCCCTTACCTCCGATGAAGCTTGAGCCTCTTTATATAGGGCTGCGGAAGCACGCGTGCACGCTTCTCGAGACGGCACGCTTCTCGAGACGCACATTGAAAAGACAGGTCAGGAAAGTGTCTCTGACACCATACCTTAACGACCCGAGCATATCTCTGACGTGACAGTGGAAGCTTATGTCGTACGATCTTCTGCCTGACCATGCCGCCAACCATGCCTCCTGTTGGTGGCACTGGTTCCCAAAAGGATATCGTCAGATCCTCCTTTTGTCTGTTATTGGGCCGAGCGGGAGGGTCGCTCGACCAAGCTTCAGCTACCTGAATGCCATTATCCTTGGGTCGAGCGGGTTGGCCGCTCAGCAAGCATTCCACTATCCGAGCTCCTCGGATGTGCCGAACGGGGGAGCCATGTTTGAACCTGTCTTACTCGGTCATGACCCTGCTTTGCTAGCTCCGAAATTTTATGTAAGTCCAAGCTGGTGGGTCACTCGGCGTATGCTTCGCCGATACTTGGTTTTCTGAGCATCGAAAGCTCGGTATGTGGCTGAGCTGTGATGATGTCGGATCGGACATTCTTTATACCGATCGGGCAAGTGGGTTGCCCGACCGGCCGGTGATATAGGGGAGTTGACCGCCTTGACTTTGACCTCCACCGTGGCATTGACCCTCCGCGGGGTGGGCCCCTCATCACCGCATCACATGCCTCCCCCTCAAGTCTAGTTGAAGGAGGCTACAAGTCCAACTGACTGGACAAAAAGTCTGGAGATCAGTTGGCCGATCGGCCGTGATACTGGTTGGACTCTGATCGGTCTGCAGAAGAGTGTCGGTCGACCATGGGACTAATCCTTGGAGCCAATCGACGCTTCGAGTGTTTGTACTTTGGAATTTCTCCTTCGACTTCTTCGATTGAGTACAGTCAACGCTGATGTCACCCAAATATCCTTGGAATTTGTGCAAATCGCCCCCATTAGGACCAAGCACGCGCCCACGCCTATTAATGACACCCCTTAAATGCTGCCTTGTGGGCATGCGCCACGTGTCGTGCGCGTCGTCACCGCACGTCCGAAACGACAAGTGCTGATGTGACGTTTGGTGGTTTGAATTCAACGGCTGGATCTGTGCTCCGGTTTCCGTAACCTAGATCGGACGGTTCCAGTCGACCGAGCCCAAAGTTTATAAATCCACAGCGTCGGCTTCTTCTCCCCACTTTGCATCTTCTGCGAGAGCTGCCGGTGACCTCCTGCCCGATATGTGCTCCGTCGATCTTCTGCATCTCTTCTGCGGCGACTCTTTCTCCTCCTATAAGCTCTCTTCCCGAACCTTAGCTCCAATCTTTTTGCCTTACTTTTCACTCCCCGCTACTTCCAGTGCTTGCTTTATGTTTTTCGCTCGCCTTTCTTCCTCTCGAACTCTTTTCCCTTTGTATTTTGGCAATGACAAGCTCTCCACAGTCATCAGACCCCGCTCCTGGACTCTGCTACACAACCATGGAGACCAGGTTCGACGCAGGCGATGCTGAGAGCCTTAAGAACGCCTTCGAGATTCCCTTGGATCATGAGATCATTTTAGCTTCTTCGTCCGACCGGCCAAATGATCCGCTGACCGGTACCATATGCCTGTTCAGGGACCATTTTGTGGTCGATCTGCGCTTCCCTATCCACCTTTTCATCATTGAAGTTTGTAATTATTTTCGTGTTCCCCTTCCACAACTTATGCCGAACTCTTTTCGACTTCTGTACGGCGTCATCGTGTTGTTTCGGGTGCACGACATTCCATTAACCCCTCAAGTCTTCCGCTACTTCTACTATCCTAAGCAGTCCAAGCTGGGTACCTTTCTTTTTCAGTCTCAGGTTAGGTTAGTGTTTTTTGACAAGATGTCAACTTCCAACAAACATTGGAAAGAGTATTTTTTTTATGAGTCTTCTCGAACGACCCAGCTTTCGAGCCCACTGCAGGTTGGATTACCACCCCAACCCGATCTAAAGAAGTACAAGAGCTGAGTGGACTATCTGTACGCAGCCTCTATGATGGCCGGTCAAAAATATGACATCCATAAGCTGTTGTTGGAGGATGTCATGTATATCTTCGGCTTGAGTCCGATCCGCACCTGACTCCCGAGCGGCCTAGGTATGGAACTACTTGATCCTTTCCTTTGAGTCTAACTGATTTCCTTTTTTCTTCTCCAGCAAAACCATGATGTGTTAGCGTGGTCCCACGAGCTTCCCGGGATCTCCCCGAGTGTCACGCAGCACAAACTTCACGTCTGACCGGACGCTCGGCCGGTGAAGCAGAGAAAGAGAGACTTCAGCGCTGAACAAAACCTGATCATTCGGGCAGAGATAGAGAAGCTGCTGGAGGATGGCCACATACGAGAGGTTCAATTCCTGAACTGGCTCGCAAATGTCGTATTGGTCTCCAAGACTAGCAACAAGTGGTCAGTCTGCATCGACTTCCACGACCTAAACAAGGCGTGCCCAAAAGATTTCTACCCATTGCCGTGGATCGACCAGATGGTGGACTCCACCGCGGGGTGCAAGCTGATTTGCATGCTCGATGCCTACCAGGGTTATCATCAAGTGTCGTTCGTCCACGAAGATCAAGAAAAGGTTAGTTTCATCACGGTCGTTGGGACGTACTGCTACAACGCCATGACGTTCGGACTAAAGAACGTCGGAGTCACTTATCAGAGGGCCACTGATAAGATATCCCATTCAGGGTCGAGCGGTATTCAGTGGTCACGGACCAGCATATCAGATATCCTATCTCCCCCGTTCAGGGTCGAGCAGTCTTCATTGGTCACGGACCAGCATATCAGATGTCCTATCTCCCCCGTTCGGAGTCGAGCGGTCTTCACTGGTCACGGACCAGCATATCAGATGTTCTATCTCTCCCGTTCGGGGTCGAGCGGTCTTCACTGGTCTCGGACCAGCATATCTGATCTCGTATCTCCCCCGTTCAGGGTCGAACGGTATTCACTGATCTCAATCAGACACCTCTGATTGAAAATCATGCCTAGACCATTGATGGACGGTATAATTACATCCAAGAAGCTCCCATGAGGCTCCCTAGAGTATAATGATCCTTATTTAGTGTGATTCTGATATTCTCGAGGTCATCAGTAAATTTTAACTAAAACACGTTGATAGCGTTAGATACTCATAAACAAGTTTTTGAAATTGACACGTGTTTGAGATATTTTAGCAAATTGCTGATAAAGAAGAAACGTAATAGAAAACGGCTAAATATAAAAACTGACCATGCAAATTATCAAAAAGGAATTAGAATATGCAGATTGATGAATTTATCTGAAGACAAAATAATTGTGCAGTATTAATCAAAATGAACTAAATTAAAAGTTAAAGTATCCATGGGCTGACTAGTGACTACAAAGTAAAGGACTGCGAGAATAAATAAAGCAGAGGGACCGAGACAAGGTTTCTTTCGGCATCATGGTTGCTCTGCACTTTGGCACCCATGAGAAAGCCAAAGCAAAGTTGGAGTCCATCCTACACCTACTTGCACTTATTCCCTCCTAGTGATAGTACATTTCCCGATTATTCCTGGAAATGCAAATATAACACCAAGGACTTTGCTCACTGAATTCCTTCAATTAAACACACCACAAGGAAAAGAAAAGAAAAAGACTATAAAAGATATATATCAGCCCTATGTCAATAATGGAGTATTGTCTTTCTCTATGTAACTTTACAAGTTCAAAATTGAAGATATTTAGAATGAAATCACAGTCAAAAGGTATTACGAGATTAGATGCCAAAGTGCAGAATTTATAAAGAACTCTATAAATCCACCTTCAGTCATCTGTTTC
>JBBMJZ010000019.1:22938751-22963740 GCA_037833815.1 Zingiber zerumbet
AAAAGTATCTCTAACACCATACCTTAAGCAACCATGCGATCTTTTGACGTGATAGCCTGTAAGCTTCTAACATACGATTACCTGCTGGACATATCCTGCTGTCAGCGGGACAAACTCCCAAAAGAATATGACAAGATACTTGATGGGGTTATGCACAGTTGCTCAAGGTATGCTCGGTTGAGCTGCCTTCGCTTGACAGTGTTCTCAGGACCTGTTGACTTTGTCACTTTCCATGCTTCCTGACTATCTGTGGTCATCCCGCTCAGACCGGACGCAAAACCTGGTTGGCGAGACCAGTTGCTGCTTATTTTTCTTCGTTATCGGAGGGTCATTTTACCCAGCCAGGGGCAGAGCTCGGCTTACTTATCCACGTAGCTATCACCATCTGCTCGGTCGAAACCGGCCCGTTCGACAACACCCGATCCGCTTTTCACTACATGGTCAACTTGGTGGACTACGATACCTCGCTAAACTTTATCTCCTATACCAATCGGTCTTCCTAACTTTGACCCACCTTTTGTGAGACCTCCTATCATTACCGGATCGGCAAGTAAATGAGAAAAAATATTGTAAGTGTATTTACCCCCAAATTACAACGAAAACATTTGATAACCTCCTAATGTTGAGTTTTGACAAGAGCTTAAAAGTCATTGAAGATGGTAAGATAATTATATTTGTGTTTCATAAGAAAAACCCAAGAATAACGAGTGCAATCATTAATAAAAAAATATAATATTTTGATCCCCTTTTATAGTAACAGAAGAAGATCCCCACACATCAGAATAAACAAAATTAAAAGGATTAGGAAAAAAAGATAGACTTTTATTGTAAGGTAATGTAGAAAATTTTATTAGTTTACAACTACTACAATCTGAAATATCATGACTTTTTAAAATTCTTAATACTCCAAATGAAGCTAAAAATTGTAAACGAATCGCTGAAACAAAACCTAGACAAGTATGTTACAAATAAAAATTAGAAGAAGAATGACTCAATCGGAAAGATGACAAATCGACACTAGAAGCTACAACATTTAGTACTTGAAGCTTATCCAAGACATAGAGTCTCCTTACCTACGACCTATCCCAATCATCTTTTGAGATCGCAGATCCTGCACATAACAATTGGACGAAGAAAAAGAGATTGAATATTCATACTCAGACAATTGACTAACAGAAACAATATTAAGTGTAAGACTAGGAATATAATAAACATCAGGAAGAGACAAGCAAGTTGTAACAACATAATCAACACCTAATAATGACATCGAAGGACCATTAGTCGTCATAACTAATAAAGATGAATTATAAAATAAAGAGATAAAAGAGGACAAGTTAGGCGACATATGATGAAAGACTCTAGAATTTAAGATCCATAAAAAGGAAGATATGCAAATTTATATGAGAAGAAGCAGACAACCAGACATAGCATAGAACTGTGAAGCAAGGAATTGTTGAAACTGCTCAAGCATATGCAGATCTAAACAGGGGCAACCATTGCATTATTAGACTGAGATAGTCTATTTGGTAACTGTTGTGATTGATTATCATATTTTCATGAAGTATTCTGATGTATCAATGGTGGTTGTTGAGGTCGTTGTTGATGATATTGTTATTGTGGTGATCGTCTTTGTTGTTGTAATAGTTTACCTTTATTCAACAATAATGGATACTAAGACTTTCAATGTGTTTTTTCTTTGCAAGAAGCACACTCATCACTAGAAGCCTTCGAAGTCGACCTACTTTGATTATGCGGCATAAAACGCTATAGTGTAGCAAAAACAAATGTCATAGATTGTGCAATAGTCCTCTTATCAATCTGAGACTTAAGATGAATTTCCTTAGCTAGCAATTCATGTACTACTAAATCAACAGAAGGAAGAGGACTACAATGCAAAATTGCTCTACACAATTATCCAAAGTCATTACGAAGAGCTATCAAGGATTGGACCAGATATTATTCTTTTCTACAAGTGACATAAGCTGGGAATGTTCGTAATTCTAAAGATTCTTTGAGTGCTAATTGGTCCCATAATCCTGACATGATAGAATAAAAATCTTGGATGCTTATATCTTGCTGCCGAAATGCAAGGATATCTGCTTCCAATTGATATTATTTGGTAAAGTTAGACTATGTGTTTAATTTTGCTAGATGATCTCAAACCTCTTTAGTTGTCTCATACTTGGCCATCTGAGCACCAATGGAGTGTGAAATAGAATTATTGATCTATGTAATAATCTTCGCATTATTGGTCTCTCAAACATCCAACAACTTTGCATAATCATCATCATTGATGTCCGTAGGTTGAACTCTCGCACAGCTGAAACATATCCCCATATAGATTTTCCACGCAAAATTTTTTTCATAACATATGCACAATACGAATAAATTTTTCCATCTAATCGGACATTGATCGATTGAAGCGAATATTCTATTCAACCACTGGTGATGATAGAACGAATTGTACTCACGAATAATCGAATAATTGACAAAACCAAGTTGATGCGAAAACAAAAGACCCCCGATAAAAACTATTCAATCCGCTAAAACTGTGGATCGAATTAACTGTTCTTCAATCAAATTATCAAAAAAACAAAAATATGAAAGCTTTGATACGATGTAGAAATTGACGCCAAAGAAAATGAGCCATCTTGATTTGATGAATCCAAAAAGTAATTAAGAAATTAAGAGTACAAAGCTTATATAGTTAATTATAAGAAACCTAAATCCTAAATTGAAAAAGTAAAAGACTAAATTATCCTAAAGACTATAAACAAATAATTCTAATAAAATTATATAATCTAATAGCTACCAATGTCAATTATAGACAATGTGCAAAGGAATGAACATGAATATGCATGGGTATTCATTCCAAAATAGAGGTTGCAAATTGTTCTTGCCTGTGATCGTCAACAGATGAGTCACCGGTGAATTGACTTTGTTGTCAATTTAATCGTTAATCACCAAATGACAACGAGGATGATAACGTGGTTGGAAGTATGGACGAAGACAAGCAACAAGAAAAGGGTTAGAATGACAGTCAGAGGATTCCCCGGTACCACCACTCCGACGCTTAAATTAGAGAATGAAGAATATTAAGGTTTAGATATATATAGTGATGCGTATATGTATGCATACCTTGGAGGTTGTCAAAGACAATCTTTTATAGAGAGTAAACTAATATTTTCCTTTTGTTCTAATCTTTATATTGTCATTATTCAATTAATTAAATAATGTAAAATTTATTTACATTGTTGTCTTTTTCCTAAAATAATCAAGATTGACCGACTTTTTCCTTTTGTTCCGATCTTTATGCTGTCAATATTTAATTCTTTAACTAATGTAAGATTTATTAACGACACTACCTTTTTATTAAACCTACCAAGATTTGTGCTATGGTTATTCAAGTAGCATCCTACAAATCACTCCTCATATTACAAACCAATTCATTCTCCTCGCATAGTACTAGTTCCATCGTAGCCTTGTCTCGAATATTTTGTATGAGAAAATTATTGTGAGATTTTATATCATAAATTTCTCTTTTCAAGTAGATAATTTTGTATCTTTCACATCAACAATGTCAAAGAATCTTTCTCTAATAAAGTTTTCTTTATTAAAAAAATCTTAAAACAGTAGTCATTTAACTCATCTTGATATTCATCCAGAAGAGGAGAAAACTTAATATTATCATATTATCAATTTCTTTCATGATGAACTTTGAATTCTACTCCCATAGAGTGATAAAATATCTTTTTGAATTTGAGAGAAGTATAAGAAGCATTTTACAGTGCATTTTCCGAAACATCAGATCTCACATCATTATTATAAGAAATTATGTATTTTATAATTTATATAAAATTGCCATAATTGTGTGAGTCCTAGAATTAATCACAAATATTGTTACGAACAATATTAGAAGAGCTATCTATTGAGCATCATTTTTTGAAGTATGAATCAAATTTTTTCTTACTCATAATGAACCTATAATATATATATATATATATATATATATATACAAAAAAAACTTAAATATTAATACATTAAAAAAATTCCAATTAGATTTTTTTTATTTTAAATTAATTCATTGAAGTACATGAATTTTAATGTATCTATTTAAAAAATCAACATTTTAAAAATAAATTTAAATTTATTAATCAAAATAAAATACACATTTTATCAGATCTAGCCAATAATATTACATCAAATGATGAAAATAATAAGATGGAAGGCCCATTGGCCTACTTAGAGCCCAAGATCCATAGAGACCACCATAGTTCTCAACCCAATAACCACTATATATTTAATAAATTTATGATCTTTTTGTCTATATTATCTTATTTTATTAATAATTGATACTAATTTTTAGTTGATTTAATTTTTTTAATTATTTGTAAGATAATTGGTTTTCAAGAAGAAATTTAGTCAAACAATTTTCTAAAAATAAAGATATTTTCACCTTAAAGTAAATAAATTAAAAATAAATTGTGATAAATATATGAAAAAGAAATTTTTAAAAGATAGATTTAATGAGAAAGCCATATAAAAACTAATAAATTTATTTAAATCTTAAATATATAAGATTATGAAAAAAGGTGTTCTATTTTTTTTATAATTTAAAATATCTATTTATTTATTGTATTTATTAAATTATTATTTCAACTAAATTAGGAAGATAAAGATGTCAACAATAAAGATTTTGACTTTTCAAATGAAATTTTTTAATAAATAAACTTAAACTAACTTAAAAGCACAGTCAAATTTGAAACTTTCAAATCTAAAAGAACTGTCTTTAGAAATTTAAGTAATCAACTAAAAAACACTAAAATAAAAAATGTATTAAGATTGATTAAGATTAAATTATATGCACTTGCAATTGATCTATGTTATTTAGTCCATCATGATTAATTTAATTAATTTTAAAATTATCAAAATATTAAATGAAACATTTTATTTCGGTCCTAATCATTGATATAGTTGGGTTTTTTTCTAGAAACATTAAAATATTGAAAGTCCGAGGAGTTAAATGCAATAAACAGTCGCATGGAGTTGGAAACGAGTGAAGGCAACCGTAAAGAGCGAGACAGGTCTTCTTCTCTCCCTTTCTCGTCGATCTCAATTTGAGCCAAAGAGATAGAGGTCGATCGAGAGAGTAATCTGGGCGGAAGATCCCTCGATCGGGTGAGCAAGCAAGCGCAAAAAGGTATGTTTTTTTTCTTCCTCGTCCCCTCGCTCCGTCTCGGCGATCATCGTATTTTTGTTGCCTTCGGATTTGGTAAAGGTCCAAATTTTGATCATTCTTGCACTTTGACTTTTGTCCTCCGCTGCGTCGTAGCGTCGGATTGACCTATCGGGACCGCTTCCAGATCGTTTCCAGTCGGCTTCCGAGGGCCCGGCGAATTTGGGGGCGGGGCGTGGAAAAAAATCGCCGCTGGATTTCGAGGTCGATTTATGCTGTTTGATCGAGGAGAAAACGAGCTCGGAGAGGTGGTATGTTCTTCGTTGATTTCTTTTTGATTTGCTCCAAATAGTAGATCCTTCCGCGTGTGATTTCTCCTTCTGATTGTGGATCCCCCGCATCTTGCTCTAGGTTTTGGAATATCATGATCATGGAGATCGACTAGAAATCTATCAAGTACTTCACTAGATGTCTAACAGATAAGGCAAAAGGAAGAACAATGAGCTCACACAAACATTGGTTATGAGTTTTTTCCTTTCCCTCTGAAGCACATCCTTAAGACCTCACACTCTTGTTATTCTCCGTATTGAAGATCTTGCCTTCAAGCATGCTTAAGCAGATACTAAGCCGGCTCCCAAAGAAGTCTTCGAAATCACTGGACAGTAGTTCTGTTGGTGGACCAATTCCTCCATCCTCATCTAACAGCTCAAGGAGTGGAGATTTGCAAGCCAGTAGGTTCGGAAGTCTTGATGGTCAAGTCCCTCCGGGATCAAGTTCTGGGCTAAATCATCTAAACAGACATTCGCTACCGGTTAATTCTAGATTAGATGGAAATTATGCCATGGCCAACTATGAAGCTCTGCCGAGTTTCAAGGATGTTTCAGCTTTGGAGAGGCAGGGTTTGTTCATAAGGAAGTTGGAGTTGTGTTGCGTCGTGTTCGACTTTACTGACCCGACGAAGAACTTGAAAGAGAAAGAAATAAAGCGGCAGACATTGTTGGAGCTTGTTGATTATGTGACTTCAGGAAGTGGAAAGTTATCGGAGAATGCAATTCAAGAGGCAACCAGGATGGTGTCAACCAACTTGTTCAGAAATCTAGCTCTTCCACCTCGCGAGCACATGGTTTTAGAAAAAATTGACGCTGAAGAAGAAGAACCTGCAATGGATCCAGCATGGCCTCATTTGCAGGTTGTCTATGAGTTCTTTCTTCGGTTTGTTGCATCTCCTGACACTGATGCTAAGGTAGCAAAAAGGTATATAGATCATTCCTTTGTTCTTAAGCTCCTTGACCTCTTCGATTCTGAAGATCCTAGAGAGAGGGACTATTTAAAGACGATACTTCACCGTGTTTATGGCAAATTTATGGTACATCGGCCCTTCATCAGAAAAGCTATAAACAACATATTTTATCGATTTATCTTCGAGACCGAGAAGCACAATGGGATCGCAGAACTATTGGAGATTTTAGGGAGTATCATCAGTGGGTTTGCCTTGCCATTAAAAGAAGAGCATAAGCTGTTCCTGGTACGCTCACTAATCCCACTTCACAAGCCAAGGTGTGTCGCGATGTATCATCAGCAGTTATCGTATTGCATAACACAATTTATCGAGAAGGATTGCAAACTTGCTGATACTGTTATAAGAGGCTTATTGAAATATTGGCCAATTACAAACAGCACAAAAGAAGTTATGTTCTTGGGTGAGTTAGAAGAGGTCCTAGAAGCGACGCAGCCTGCAGATTTCCAGCGATTTATGGTTCCACTCTTCCAAAAGATTGCTCGATGCTTGAATAGTTCTCACTTTCAGGTAGCAATCCTCTCATCTAAGATCTAAATTTCTCATTTCAGATCATATCATGCATATTTTGCGCGTCAGAAAATATTTTCCTGCCACAACTTTTATTTCTATACCTTCTCCAAGAGAAAATTTCTGATAGTACACATACCGATACATGGCAGATTCATTTTTTTTCCTTGAAAATTTGCTAGGTTGTCATAACGACCTTCTCCCATGTGTGAGTTCATCAATTTTCTATAACCTCATAGATACAGATTGAGCATGTCACATCTAAATCAGCCATTTTTTGGCAAGAGAATACAACTCTCAGATGAATGATCTATTGTTGAAATTACTTGGTGAATATTGGGTCATTCCTGTGCCTAAGTATTGTATCTGATTAGTTTGGTTGTTCCCGTCTTCTTCACATCGATAGTCCTGCCGTCATTAGATTGTGATGCGACATGGAGTTTTGAAATTACTGTCTAATGTCATCAGCTTTTGCGTGTCTGAGTCTGTTTAAGTGAGAAGGGTCCTCCAGTTAAGTTACCCATGGCTCATAGGCAAATAATATCATAAACATGACTGTGTGGCATATAACAAGGGCAATCGTGAAATATAACACTTGGGTTGTAAATAAGTTGAACCGAGCCAAGTAGAGTTCAACCTTATTCAAGCTTGTCCATAAAAAAAAATAAAAGAGAAGAGAACCCTATCAAACTTGAGCCGAGCTCATGTTCAGCTAGCATAAAGAAGCTTCATTATCTCTTCCACCTAAACTTTAAGCGGCTAGTACATCTATAATAAAAGGAATAAGCTTACGACATCGGCATAAGGTTGGCAATTGGGCTCATCCAGATGTGTAAAGGAGTACTTAATTTTTATGCTCCCGTCAGAGTGTATGATGCAAATAAGGTCTTATTGCTTTCTTATTTGTATGGCATTTCGATTTGCCATCATTTAGCTGTAAAATATAAATCAGGAAGCAAGTAAGCTAAATTTATTCTCAATAAGATTATAGTATTTTTCCTCTAGATTTCACAATCTTGAATTTATTCGTATGCATGCTATTAGAAAAAAACTATCGTGTGAATTCTTCCTTGGTTCTTTTCCTCAGCATTTCCAAAGATGATGTACCGGTATATTTGGTCATTCGAGCCTCAGCGTCTATCGTGCTAACATTTTGACCGGCATGATGAAGTTATATCGGATGTTCAATGATATTTGTAATAACTCCTTGTTTGTTATCTCTGTTTAACTCACTGATCTAGATATTAGATTGCTTCGTAGGTAGGTAGTCATGCTTTTGTTAGATTGATTTCTGAATGCCGATGTTCCTAGAATCTTTCAACATAGTTGAAGCGAGTACAGCGATGGCCATTTGTTTTTCTGATCTAATATTTTGCTGTCTTTAGGTGGCAGAAAGGGCATTGTTTCTTTGGAATAATGAGCATATCGAGAACTTGATCAAACATAATATCAAGGTTATATTACCTATCATCTTTCCTGCTCTGGAGAGAAACTCAAAGAGCCACTGGAACCAAGCTGTTCAGAGTCTCACCCTCAACGTGCGCAAACTATTATCCGATCACGATCCTGATCTGTTCGCAGAGTGCTTGAAGAAGTTTGAGGAAGATGAAGCAAAACACATGGAAATCGTTTCAAAACGCGAAGCCACTTGGAAGCGCCTTGAAGAAGTTGCTGCTTCGCATACTACAAACAAGGAAGCGGCAGCTCAACATAGTTGATCTGACACGGTTGCGGCTCTCAGTATGGATGCTGCTTCTACAGATAGTTTGGCATTCAGAAAAGTGTAGGGCTAAACTGTGCATAATAAGATGTGCTTAAGAAACAAAAACGAGTTGCGGCATTGTTCCACATGCAGGATTTAAGGGTGGATTGGATCTTATCTCATCACTTGCTGTTTTGTGAATTGTTCATGGATCGTTTTGTATTCTTTTTTTATCGGAGCAGTTTTTATTTCTTGTAAATGGACCCTAGTAAAGGTCTCAACTGATGGTGTGGTTAAGGTCGGTATTAGTGTTGACAAATGAGAAGAAACTCTGTTTCTATTTAATAAATTATAAAGGTTAAGATATAACATTCTGTACAATGCAGAGTATTGTTCACTAACACAAACCTCCTCAAATTAAAGCTCAACTTTGTTAGATTAAGCTTGTAGATTAACCGAGTGGTACATAACAGTTCGGGAACATTTGATTCACTTATAGTAATGTATAAGCAGTAGAGTACAAAGCTCCTTTCAGTGATACCAATAGAAAACCAGAGTGTATGAGACAAGGCACCTTATTTGAAACAAGGTAACATCACTTACGAATCTTATCACAGTAAGGAATTTCTCCTTGAGGAAGTTCCCAATTGTCCACCTCCGCCCCTTGATCGTTCTCTGACGGTTCATTCTCGTTATCTCGCTTTTGAACTTTAGGTATATAACGCCTAAAATAGTTAGGAAAGAATAATAAGAACTAGTATGTATCATGTATATAAAGAAGTATCATAATTATATTGAATTGAGCAATTTGAACAATAACATCAGTAATATGTATCAGTGCCTTGATACACACAACAAAATCAATAGTTGAAAAATATAAGTTGATTAACCAAAAACAGATATGAAAAACAAATATCATTCTTGTGCCTGTTATAGAGAGATGGTTACCGACCAAACGAGTGCCCAGGGCAGGGCTCGAGTCAAGCTCGGGGCTTTGTTTTAAAACCTAAGTCGATAAACACAAGTATCATCCATCAATAATATGTATCAGTGGTATGATACACACAAGTACCAAAATCAATAGTTTAAAATATAAGTCGATTAACCAAAAGCTAACAGAAGTAGTAGCCAAGGAAAAACAGATATGAAATATGCCTCTTATGGAAACAGAAAAACACACTACACCAATAGACTACCAAGTCACAAATCCTGAATAGACCTTGATTTGCTAATGGAACATTGTTTACGGGCTCCAAGGGGTCGGTGGAGTAGAAGGAACTGGCTCTATCGGACAAGAACAAGAACGGGATTACCAACGGTACCAATATCAGACGGGTTACCGACCGGACGAGTGCCCAGGGCAGGGCTCGAGTCAAGCTCGGGGATTTGTTTTAATTCAACCACTAGTACAAGGGAAGGAATCAAGCAATACTAGGGATAGCAATTAGTGGTCTTCCTGGGGGAATGGAAGTGGGATACTGATACAATTAATTGCCTTTCTTTCACTGCAAACAGTGCGTTCAAGCAGTTAGTGCAGGCAATGAGAAATACCTTGTTAGCAGTGAGTCCTACAATCTTTGCATTCAATAGAAAGAGATAGTTCATGGTGATTTGACAGATTACTCACCCAAAGCAAGCACTGATATTAGATAGATCATAGCAACAATCTGTACATGATTTCCTTTTCCTTTGATTGAAAAAGATAGAACAAATGATGGCAAACCACGGAATTGATTCCTAAACATGATCATGGTGGCACATGTAGTTGCAATATATTCAAGTAAAAGACCAATTTTAGATACTGGAAGGACAGCAGAATCTCGTTTGTTTTTTTTTCAATCTCAAATTGACTACTTCAGAAAATTAAAGTAGTTTCTCGAATCTGAAATCAGCAGAACCATTGGAAAACCTAAAGAAATGAAAGTTCAAGACGTACCATCTCCGATTCTTGCGGGCGGCGTCCCGGCGCTTGCGCTTCTTCTTCTCCACAGTGTTCTCGAACCACCTCCGTCTCTTGCACTCCTGGAGCACCCCCGCCTTCATCACCTCCCTCTTGAACCTCCGCAGCAGCGACTCCTCCGGCTCGTCGTCGGGGATCACCAACTGTGCGTTGTAGTTCCCTCCCTTGGCGTAGAGAACGTTCGCCCAGGCCAGAGCGGGGAAGCATATTCCGATGATCCCAGCCTCTCCCGCAGACGAGGGCCGAACGAGGGCGGCGCTGTTGATGGAGCGCGGGAGGAAGCCGGCATCTGATCGGATCGAACGCAAAGGAAGGAGAGAAGAGAGGAGAGGAGGATGAGGAGAAGGGTTTTTCTTGGTGGAAAGTGGAAGCGGCAGCAGGGAAGAGAGGAGGCCGCGGAGAGCGAGCGACGCCATGGCCGATGCCTTTTAGGTTGGAACCTTCTTGTATGTTTGTTAAAGGGAAATTTAAACTCGTCCTCTTATTTTACCAATTTTTCAAACTGCTCTTCCAAAGTTTCAAAATAGTTAAAACACGCCTCGAAAGTTTGAAATTGTAATCATATTAGTACCATGGCACTTTACACAATGAAATGAGGTGAAAGGTAATATAAATACAATGAAAATAAATGGAAAAAAATATGAATATAAGGATAATAAAAAATATAGTAATTTAATCTAAGATTTATCTATGTAAATAATCAGAATAATGTTGAAATTGTTGGTATAGTTGGCGCCAATGATTAAATCTAAGTTTTGATTAACAACAAATGAATTAAAGTTAAATATATTGTGGGATCTAACCTTCTACTAAGTGTGTAAAATTTGACTGGTCTTACATTAGGCTGAAAGCTAGTTAGGTTTGGAGGACTTGATAGCTGGTGTAAAAGTCCAAATAGATCAAGAAGTGACCTGATATATGGTGGGAAGTCCGACTAGGTCTGCGGGACTTGACAGCTGGCCGAAATCCAGATGGGTCTGCGAACCTGACAACTGGCCGAAAGACCTGATGGACCAAACTTGAGTCAAGCGATTCTACATAGTAAGATAAGTCATCAGAGGATAGTGATCTAGTGAGGACGGGTCCCTTTTAGGAACTTTAGGCGCAAGTCTAGTTTAGATCCATTTTAGATATCTAAACTGAGATTTTGACTAGTTTGTGGTCTTAAAAAAACAAGATCTAATTAAGACTGCTTATTTTATTGGGCTAACTTTGTTT
Organism: Zingiber zerumbet; assembly: GCA_037833815.1. NCBI lineage: Eukaryota > Viridiplantae > Streptophyta > Magnoliopsida > Zingiberales > Zingiberaceae > Zingiber > Zingiber zerumbet. The sequence continues at coordinate 22,950,615 of JBBMJZ010000019.1, forward strand.
TCTTGGACTAACACGTTTTGAAAGACAAAAGGAGCACAAAATGTCTCGGGTGAACAATACCCGAGTCGCCTCTTGTGGGAGTTGAGGAGCCTCGGATGCCTAGTCGAAGAGTTTGCGTAGAAGGGTGTGAAGGTATCATCCATACGAAGGAAGGCGCCTTGAAGCCTAGCATTGATGGCGCATCGGAGAGCCTTGAAGGCACATTCAGTCAGATAACGTTGAGAACTTTATCGACGATAAAAAGTGCATTGTTCGGGGATAAGAGTTAAAGCCAGAGGTGCCTCCAGTGCCATGGAAAGCACCTCCAATGTTTAATAAAATAGTGCTTCGGCCCGCCTTCAAAATATAACTTCTATATGCGATCATTTGAGATTCTGGCGGCTCCGACTTCGTCCTCCTGCTGTGTTATGACACTGCTATACTCTACTACTACCGAGAAGTCATTCGACACCGAGCTCAATTCATTAATTTTCAAGTGTTGGATAATAAGATTTTATTTAAGTACTTAATTACTGCATAAAGGAAAGTGTATATTGTTATACTTATCATTGATTCATTATTGTACTCGATTCCCTCTTCCGACAATTCCAAAAGAGATTTTTAATGAATTATCTATCTATATGATTAGATAAATAATGAATCTTAAAGTAGAAATTGTTGAAGGTTGTGAACCAAATAAGTCTTCGAGTTTGTGTTTTCTTACTTACATACTCATCTTCAAAATTAAAAACCTGCTTCACTCACGTATAACGGTCCTATATAAACCTGTTTGGAATGATATGGAATTCAATTCCTTTTAGAATTGGAATTGAATTTCATGTTTTGGAATGATTTTTTAACTAAGAATTGATATGAAATTCAATTCCAATTCCATCAAATAAGGCAAACTTTATGTGTGATTTAGGTAGGGAATTCAATTCTCCATATTATGTCCATTGTACCCTCATTCTCTCTTCTTTGTAAAAAAAGAAAAGAAAAAATAGAGAAGGATAAAATGGTAAAACATAAGAATTCTATAGCTTAAGTTGCAATTCATTCCAAACATGAGAATTAAATTCAATTTCTTATGGAATTCAATTTCATGACTTAAGTTATTTCCAAACAAGGTGAAAATGTTGATGATTTTAAAAAACCTAAGATTTATCTGAATAATAAATCTAAAAACATCAACGACCATATCAGTAATGATGTAAGATGGCATGCTTTGTTAAAATATTATTTTAGCATAAATTTACATGCAAATATATTAATGTTATAAATACATCATCATTCATCATTAGTAAATTATTTATAAACAAAATAGTCATCACTTATTTATAAAACATATATAAAATGAATCAATAATTTAATTAATTTCGTAATCGATGAAAGGTCGTGCGTTTGGAAATTTACTACCGGTGTATTATACTTGATAATTATTAAAGGACATATTAATTCTATCTCTCCTATCAATAATATATTTTAATTTCTACTACTTAAGCACCTGAGTCATATTCATGATGTTAAATATAAAAATTATTTTATAATTTAGATGCATGCAATTTCAATATCTCTCATTCCCTCGTCTCTTTCTACTTATGAGAGAAAATCTTCCTCTCACCAGTCGATTTATATCATTTAAATTTATTTTTTTTTTAAATCTGTAAGACATCATTAGAAAAAACTAAAAATAATAATGAAAAATATATTCAGACTATTTAAAATCTCATAAACCTATTGGATTTGAAATTGATATAATCTGAACTCTATAGGTCGATTAGTGAATTTTAACATAATCCTATTTATTGACTTAGAGAGTTTAAATTGTATTCATTTTAGATCATGTAAATTTTTAAAATAATAAGGAATCCAATTATATTCCCTCAATTATTGTATTTACGCTTCCCTAGTTGTGGTCTAGAGGTTTTTAAAAAAATAAATTATAGTCGTTTAGATCTAGTCTCCTAGAGACCAAGACAACGTTGGGCTTGGTCTCCCCATACCAAACCTAACATATGAAAAATGAAGAAAAAAATATCTCTCTCCCTTCTTCTCACTTGTCGATTTATACAACTCGAATTTTTTTTTTTTCAAAACCTCTACACCACCACTAGGAAAACCAAAAATAGTAATGGAGAACGTATTTGGACTCTTTGAAACTTCAGAAACCTACATGACTTGAAATGCATGTAATTTGAGTTCTCTAGGTCAAGTTAGTGGATTTTGACCAAAATCTACTAATCATCCTAGAGAGCTCAAATTGCTCCAATTTTAGGTCCTGTGGAATTTTGAAGGTTGTAAAGAGTCCAGAGGTTTAAAAATAATTAAATTTGAGTTGTTGGGCATGGTCTCCTAGAATCCAGGACCAAATTGGGCATGGTCTCCTCATATCGGACCCAACGTATGAGAAAAGAAGAAAAAAAAAAAAATCTCTCCCTTCCTCTCATCTATCAATTTATACAATTCAAAATTATTATTTTTTTCAAAATCTCTGGATCACTACTAAGGAAGTCCAAAAATAATAATGGAGTACATATTTGGACTCCTTTCAAATTCAGAAATCCACATGACCTAAAATGGATATAATTTGAGTTCTTTAGATCGATCAAAAGTTCTCTAGGAGACTAGGCCCAAGCATCTCAAATTTATTTTTTAAAAAAACTTCAGGATCACCACAAGGAAGCCCAAAAATAATAATAGAGACATATTTGGACTTTTTACCATCTCAAAAATTCATAGGACCTGAAATAAGTATAATTTGAGCTCTCTGTGTTGATCAGTGAGTTTTGGTCAAAATCTACTGATCGACCTAGAGAGCTCAGATTGCATTTATACCCATTGATCGACTTATAGAGTTCAGATTACACTCATTTCAGGTCATATAAGTTTTTGAGATTACAAGGAGTCTAACTATATCTATTATTATTATTATTTTTTGGTTTCCCTAGTGATGGTCGTGATGGTCCAGAGGTTTTAAAAATAATAAATTCAAGTCGCTTTGGCTTGGTCTTTATTTTGTTTTCCTTTCTTTTTTTTTCTCATACACTGGCCTAGTATGGGAAGACAAAACCCAACTTGATTCTAATCTCTAGGAGACTAGGCCAAAGTGACTCAATTTTTTTTTAAAAAAAAAAACCTCTGGACCACCACAGAAAAGCTCAAAAAATAGTAATATAAGACATATTTAACTCCTAATTTCAAAAATACACATGACCTAAAATGAATGCAATATAAACTCTCTAAGTTGATTAATAGGTTTTAACTAAAACTCATTAATTGATCTAAAGAACCCAGATTATATTCATCTCAAATCCTATCAATTTTTAAGATTTCAATGAGTACAAATATCTCCTCTATTACTATTTTAGACTTCCCTAATAGTAGTTCGGAGGTTTTTAAAAAAAATAAAATTGAATATGGTTAGGATGTTTTAAAAGTAAAAATCAAAATTAAGTTGACGAGAGAAGTAGAAGGGACAAATTAATATGTCTTTGTTTAGTAATTATCGAAATACAATGTGCCTATCATAAATTCTTCGACAATTTATCAAAAGGTGTATGTGGGTTTTCGAATTTATCAAAAGGCGCATGCTACTTTGTTATTTACCAAAGGATGCACATTTTATAGTGTTCTTCCCATTCTACCCTCCTAACAAATTTTACTTCTTTTATTTTTATTTTTCTGTCATTTCTCTCTCTACTCCTTCCTCGTATGCATTCGACAACTATTCTCTTTCCTCTCCTCTTTTTTCTTTCCTCTCTTTTGCACGACGATTCTTCTAAAAATATTTTAACACTCTCAAGAAGCTGAAAGAAATACTGGATAGCATATTTGAACTCCTTGCAATCCCATAAATCCACAAGAACTGAAATGGGTACAATCAGAGCTCTCTATGTCCATCAGTGAGTTTTGGTCAAAATCCACTTATAAACCTAGAGAGCTCCAATTGCAGCCATTTTACTTTCTGTAGATTTATGAGATTACAAGGAGTTTAAATATATTATCCATTGTATTATTTCAACTTCTCGAGAGTGTTAAAAATATAATAAGAAAAAATCTCCAAAATTCTCTACGTTGGGCCTAATATGGAATCATATAAGGCCCACGTTGGGTATGATATAATACATATCAGGCCCAACGTGGAGATGTTTGGCGATTCTTTCTTATTACAATTTAACACCCCTGAGAAGTCAAAAGAAGCATATTTGAACTCATTGCAATTCCAGAAATTCACAGGAACTGAAATAGATATAATCAGAGCTCTCTATGTCCATCAGTGAGCTCGGAGGTGTTAAAATATTTTTAGAATAATCGACGTTTAAAAGAGAAGATAGGAAAAAGAGGAGAGGAAAGAGAATAAATGTTGCATGCATAGGAGAAAAGAGAAGAGAGATAGAAATGACAGAGAAAATAAAAAGAAAAGTAGTAAAATTTGTCAGGAGGGCAGAATGGGAAGAGCACCGTAAAAAGGTGCGCCCTTTGGTAAATAACAAAATAGCATGTGTCTTTTGGTAAATTCAAAAACCTAGATACGTCTTTTGGTAAATTGCCCTAAATTCTTGAACATGCACCCTTTGCCCGAGAGCGTAGCGCAAACAGTGGACGTATGACATCTCTAGCGTAATGACCAGGAGTCGATTCTCAAGAATTGACGACTTGAGGCATGCACCTAGCGCCTGTGTACATGCATTTACTCACTCCATATCCGTGAGGCCGGTACTAGGGGTCGTTAATATAACATATCTATATTTTGTTTAAATGTGCACCCTTTCATCAATTTTCGTAATTTACTATAAAAATAAAATGATTCCAATGTTTTTTTGTCCCAATCATGGAGCCGGAGATCCTTTCCGACGGTCGACGCAATATCACGCGATGAGTCGTTGTCACTGAGAGGGTGATCACCGCATGTTCTCCTCGAAGGCACTCTATTAAAACCCAATATGGTGACACCGGGATTGGACACCGAGAATGTGACACCTGAAGTGGTGGCGGAATACACCGTGCGGACTCTTTGGAGGACTGTCCCTTCGGTAGGTCCCAATGATCGTCTTCCTATCTGGAGGACAGTGTGAGGAGGAGGCAACTCGCCACCTCAATGCAATGAACAAGCTCAGTGGGAAGAAGGCAAGAGGCCATGGTCGCTTTCCTTCTCGTTTAAGTGTGCGCTGCAGCAAAGCACCCTTAAGGCATGGACCGGGAAGAAGGAGAACATCGAGAAGGCGGGGGATGCATTCCTCACGAGGTGCAAGGCGAACTCAAAGGCGGCACTCGAGACCTATAAGGGCGATGCTGCAAGGGCTGAAGGGGTCTCAGAGAGCCTCCATGTTAGTACCACAAATCCTAGCTAGCCATTTATAGGATAGAGTAGGAATGAGTTATGGGAGTGAAATGCCTCTGAACTTTTAATGGTTAGAATTTATGTGACGTTTGGTTTAGGGGTTTGGGAATGAGAAAATGGATTCATTTCCAAATCTTGTATTTGGTTGATGGGAATGGAATTGAAATTTAGGTATTGATAAAATCTACCATGGGAATTAAGTTTTAGACGAAAATACCTTTAATATATTTGTTTAATTTTTTTTCTTTCATATCACTTTCTCTCTCCTTGTTCTCTCTCATCATACTTTCTCTCTCCTCATTTTATCATCACACTTTCTTTTTAATCATACTTTCTCTCTTCTTAATCTCTCCTATCACACACACACTCTCCTCATTTTCTCTTAACGCATTTTTTCTCTCTTTATTTTCTCACACCACACTTTTTCTCTCCTCATCCTCACTCATCATGCTTTCTCTCCCATCATAATTTCTTTCTTCTTCGTTCTCATCATACTTTTTCTCATCATACTTTCTCTCTCTTCAATCTCTCCCATCACACGCCCTCCTCATTTTTTTCATCACACTTTCTCTCTCATCACACTCTCTCTCCTTATGTTTTTTTCTCCAATCACACTCTCCTTTTTTTCTCATCATTCTTTGTTACCACATTTTCTCTCTCATCATACTTTCTCTCTTCTTATTGTCTCTCATCACACACTCTATCTCCTCATTGTCTCTCATCACACTTTCTCTCTTCATTCTCTCCCATCATATTTCCTCATTCTCTCTCATCATGCTCTCTTCCATCAAACTTTCTCTCTCTTCATTTTTTTCCATCACACTTTCTCTCTCATTATTCCCTCATCGTATTTTTCTCACATTCAACTTTCTCTCACATCTTTTTTTTCTTTTATTTTCCTCTAAGGGTGAAATGAATTGATTCATTTCGATAGAAAATATTCAACTAACTAAACATTATTTTTAAGACTGATGTTCATTCTCATATCCATTCCTATTTCACAATACCATGATTCTCATTCTGATTCCTACGAAATAACCAAATGCCACCTTAGTTGCCTTTGTTTTCCTCCTAAAAGCATCCACATCAGATACTCTATTTAAATATTTTATCCTAAATTTTAGATAGAATAGTTTAAAAAATCTTTACATCAGTTACCCTATTTATTCCCTAAATTGTGTATTTATGAACAGTACTTTTATAAATTTAGGAAATATATTCATTCCATAAATATTATAGAAGAGAGAAGAAATAAGAAAATCAATATATGATATACTGAAAAGTGGATATTCAAATAGAAAAACTGATATGGATGCACTAAGATTGCTTTCTTGCAAAAACAATCTATTTAGTTTGATCCACTTTCCATGGATATTCTAAAACAAATATTTCAATGCTTTCAAATATTTCAATCTAAAGCATGCCTACGAATGCCAACCTTTCTGTAAAGTCACCAATTCAAACCTAAAGCATGCCTACGAATGCCAACCTTTCTGTAAAGTTACCAATTCAAACCTCAAAATAATGAAAATAATCTGAAAAAGCATAGAGCCGCCGCCACCTCGATTCCTCTTCCTTCACTTTCTCACGATTGAATTTTGAAGGTATCTAATAGTTAGAGTTCTTTAAAAAAAAAAAATTATGATCTCAATATGTCATATCATGTCACATCAACATTCTAAAAACCTATTAAAACATCTCCAATAATTAAAGTTCTAAATAATTTTTATATGATCTAATTAATTGCATGACTATATATATATATATATATTACAGAACTTCAAGATAAAAAAATAGTTTAAAAATTTTATTATTGCTTTTAAAATACAAAATTCAAACCTGGCACCCACGATGGTTAGAACTTTTTTATTTTATAACCCTCTTTAAAAACTTTATATTGGAGATGCCCTAACAATTCATTTATGAAAGATTTTAAATAATCTCAAGTCTCTTGAGACATTGGAAACTATAGCTTGAGTATTTTGGAGAGAGAAATAACTGGAAAAAATTGAATAAATATAATGATCAATTTACAACCACCAGAACGCGAACAAATAGTCATCCAGCTTGGCTGCATCGCAATGCAATAGCTAGGGCACATCAGATGGATGCTATACAATTGTTACCTACTTCTAAAAATTAATGAAATGATAGCATTGTTATTGGTCTTCTAACCAAATCTACTATACAACTCAAGAAATTAGTTTCTCTTTTCCTTTTCAGCAACCTTCACTAGAGCAGACAACCAAAACTATTGTGAAGGGAGAGATGTTAAATGAAACGTCAATACATCCCCTTAAAGATAGGACTAGTTCGACATATACATGCTCCGTGTTCATCATAATCCTCTTTTGTGTTACAAGACTGAAAAGAAATTTAGAAGTAACTTAGACTTGGCCATAGCATCTTTAAAATCCAACAAATTAACCAAGAAAAACTATAGCATACCAGTAATAAATAAAAGTGGAGGATTTAGTTACCTCAACTAGTAAAATATATCAAGACAAATTGGCAAACTACCAAATTCAGCAGTAAATTTCAACTCAACAGTCAAATTTCTAATGTATAAACAATGCAAGGTTTAGTCAAGTGTCGTTAAGTACTTGAGCCATCAGGGTACATCAAGTCATGAAATTTGATTTCTATTTGTAAGATAAAGAATTCTTTTCGCGTTCTATGGAGGATGATGATATCAGTTAGATCCCTTCGTCAATGCAAACTTTTTGCCTTTTGGCCTTTCCAATTATTTTCTTTACTTCCTCTTTGGCTGGGTTTACTTGGGTGGAAAGATCGCAGAGTAGATAGAGGGAGGGGGAAACCTCACAAAATTGCACATGATCATGAATGGTTCATGCGTTCTTCTGTGCCCCTTTCTCTTCCCTCTTCCTCCACTTTCTATCTTTTCATCCAAGCAAATTCAGCCTTGATCGAATATTTTACCTGGTTAGTTCTTTTTCTAAAGTAGAAGCAACGATCATAGCAAGAGCTAATGCGGTAAAGCAGGCCGTGTCTGCACTGGGTTATGGGATAGAATTCTAGTTCATAGTAATGTGATATTATTGATGGGATCTAGTCGAACAACCCTACAGTTTATAACATTGTGAGTTCACTAGTTGATCTAGTGGAAGTAGGTTACAGATAAGAACGTGAAGGAAGACACTCGATCTAGTGGTTAGGTGATGGGACAAAAGCGGATGGTGTAAGGCCACCTGAAACCATGCAAAGCTCGTTAGTGGAAATAGATCAATCAGATCCAGAATATAGCATCTTGTCTGTTGCTTTTGTCAATATTATGTTCATGAATTGGAGTTCGACAGCCGTTAAAACAAACAAACAAACAAAAAAGAGTGGAAATTTAATGAATACAGAAAGGGAAAGATTATTGACCTCATAGAATTCAGGTAGAGATGCGACTACAGAACCTCCAAACCAAACTGCAGATCTTTGGATAGGGTGGCTTACAACGTTAACCTCCACAGGCTGAGACTGGAAACAGAAGAAGCATGGTCACATTTGTCCAATAAAATATAAAATGTTGACGAGACCAGACTTACTGTTACATCCGCACCAAGGCGCGCATTGGACGTTGCAATTCGATCATCAACTATTTTCTTTAAATCCTTCTGCAATCTTTTTTGGAAACCTTTAAACATAGTTGATCCACCAGATAAAACTACATTCTAAAAAATCCAATAGCACAAAAATTAGTAATCCTTTTGCTATCTATTAAATGATGTCAACAAAATGCAATTTAGGCTTATACCTTATATAAACCCCTTCTGGTGTCAATCGGTGCTGACTGGACACACTTGTCAATTACATCAGATAACGGAGTATCATAATCACTAATATAAATTTCAGGATGAAAGAAAACCTGCATAAACAATTAGATGTTTCATAAAGAAGGCTGCAGTGGAATGCGTTGAGAAGTTAATCTGGAAATGAGCATAAAAGAGTGTTATTTTCACAATTGTATGAACTTACATCCAATAATAATATAGTCCACCAGTCGAAAATGTGGATTTATAAGCAACAGGGGTAGATATCTAATTGGATTGTTTAGGGACAAAAACAAATCTTAAGTGACACTTTATAATTTAATTCTTCACTTTGTCATCAGGGGGCACACATAACCTTGATACTTAAGCAAGGTTCAGTGAGGCAAGGCATTAGCACTTGGAATCAATGTTTTGAAAACCACCCTGACTATAAAAAACTTCACTGTTGAATGCAAAATCCAATCCAGGTCAAGGAACTAATCCAAACATCTAAACCCTAAAACACATGTTTGCAGGTGAGAACAAGAGTTTATTTGTCTCATATGAGAAACTCTTAAACCTCATGAAGCCTGCTAGTTGGGGCCAACCATCAATAATCTCCCCTCGTATAAGGTACCAATTGGAAGGTATATGCTAATCAAACACAAAGGAAGCAAATTTAAAAACAAACTCAAAAGAAATATACACATTTTGAGTATCAAAGACAGGTTTCTATCTTGAATGACAACCAACCTCTGGTCCAAGAAAGCGCTCATAGCCAATGTCAAATGAAAAAGGCACACCAGTCTTTGGTTTAACGCCAACCCATTGCTTGATGTACTTGCCAGGCTTCTTGTCATGTTTATTGTACTCCTGAAATCATCCAAAAAAAAAACATTATTACGAGTTTGTATATGTTCTGTGTTCGTGTATGACCAAAAGAATATTAATCGTCCAATCCCAGAAAATTGCCAAGGGATGTGTGAGTAGTACATATGTTGACCATATGGCAACAAGTAACACAGCTCACAGCTACTTGAAATCCTAAATGATAGCTATAACTCAAAGACATGAGGATAAACTAAATGCTTATGGAATATCTAACACAAAGACAAGTACTGATACAACTAAACTTCCATTACATATCAATCAAATAAAAAATCTTCCCAGCATTTAGTATTAACATGCATTGATTGTATAGTTATTTCTAACTGTTAATGTAAAAAAGAAATCCTATTCAAGCTAGTTGTACATAATATTAGATTACTTTCATCATGTACCGAACAAAACAAAAACTATTACCACATCAGCTTTGTTGAATATTAGCAGATATAAAACATCTGTAAAAGGCAATTTTAAAAGGCAACTTTTGTGCATTTGCATGCATAGTCAATCATATGGAGTTTATCTACAATCTACATAGGAGAGGCGACCTCAAAAAGACCAAGATAACCACAACTCACTTGGGAGATGAAAGAAAGATATACTTTGCAAAATCGTTATCCACATATTTGGATTTTGTATCTCACAGGGACCCTAAATTATAGACATGTGTTGACTCAAATAACCATCCTCCCCTTACTTGAGACATCGATAGCTAAATCCCTAGCAAAACCAAGTTTGGTCACCTGCCTCCTGCAAAGGAAAACCATAATGGCAGCCCCTACCAGGGTTCAGCAAGCCTTATCTTCTATATGAGCATTAAGTACCATTCTTCAAGCAATATCCTTTCTCAGATTCAAGCAGGACTAAGCCAGAGTCATCTTCTATAAATTCCCTTGAATAGAACAAGCTATTGTGCATCAATTCAGTTATTCAACCACAAGACTTCTATAAGAGCATCCACAATGGTGGAGGGTATTTCTCCCAAGTATTTGTGGCCCCCACTTCCACATCACCTCTCAAATATCCTACTATTCAAATATCTCAACTTTCACAATAAAATATCCCACCAATCAAATATTTATGGGTCCCACCCATCAAATATTCACTCTCAAATATCCTCAATTCCACAATCAAATATCTCACCAACCAAATATTTATAAGGCCCACAACCATTTAATTAACTTACATTTCATTTTAAGAAAAATATAATAGAAGATATATAAATTTAAGTTCATACAAATATAAATATTTTATAAATTTAAAATTGAAATACAGAGATACAAACCATATTAAATTAATAAAATACATAATGATAAACTATAATTAATAAAATAAACATGCAACAGATAAAATAAACCATAGAAATTTACTACATGTTCAATTTTTTCTTCAGTTGTTCACATATCGCTAGATGATTTTGAAGTTGTTCATCAGTCATGCCTCGTGTGTCCATTACGAGGAGTTGATGTGCTTGGATGAGTTGATCAACTTTCTTATTGTTATTATACTCTTCCAAATGCGCCATTGATTGTTGCATAGCCTGATTCAATTCATCAAGTAGGCCTACTCTTTCTTTGCCTTTCCTCTTTGCTGCCTTCTGTCCCATTGGACGAGATCGGATTTCTCTATCATCTATATCAGCAGTTGTGTTAGGATTAGAAGAGTCAGTATGTGCACCTGATGATTCTGATGTTCTTATTTTTTTAGCCCGCCGCTCTGAGGATTGAGGAGCATACATTGAACTATCTTTCACGATTCTCCACACATACTCATATTGGAAAGTAGTTTTAAAAGTACTCTTGTATTCTTCATGAGCTCGCATCATCATATCCTCGTCACTCCATCCATTGGTCGATCATTATACCATTTATTGTAGATTTCATTGTATCTATTTATGATCTTTTTCAATGAACCCCAATGTGATTTTACTTTTCTCCGCAATTCTCTTTTTAACTCCCTTACCTAGATTGGTATTGAAGTATGTCTCAACTCGTTTCCAAAATGACTTACTCTTCTGGGCATTATCAACTATTGAATCTTCACTCATAATTGTGTATGCCGCTATAAGGAGCTTATCATCTTGTATTGTCCATACTCTTCGCTTGCTATGGTCTTCATCTGATTTGTTACCCATCTCTAGTGCTTGATTGAGAATAATATCGTCGGACCCTATTTCAGATGAGAATGGAGGAAATTGTAAATTGGGGACTGCATAAGATATACCTTCATCACTGCCAGTTGCATCAACACTAGCTCTTCTCGATTCATTTGATTGAATCTTTAGTGGTTGAAGTAGATTAATTCCATGAGATGGGGCTTGCACGAAATACTGACTACTCTGCCAATATTCTGGAGGATATGTATAAAACGGAGCTCGAGGGTCGCCACTCAAAGAATTTTGATAACTTTAAAAATTATGGTAATATGACGGTGGGTATGGAAAAGGTTGGAAATTTGGTGGATGTTGAGTGAGAAATGGAAATTGAGGATTGAAGAAATTAGGACGGACTCGAGAACTTTCTTCATTAGAAATTTCGTCGATATTTGGACAGTTGAACAAATCCCTAAAATAATGACCAGAATTTTTATCCATCTCTCTAAATTTTTAGTAGACAATGGGTATGAAAATGATGAAAATAGATGAAAGAAAGGATGTATATATAGGGAGAAATTGAATGTTACCCAACGTTTAATTTTTTGAATGTTTTCAAACGTTTAATTTTTCGAACGTTTCCAAACGTTTAATTTTCCGAACGTTTGATACCTCGAACGTTTAATTTTTCCAACGTACTCTTCATTTTAATGTTTTAATAGTCTGAATTTAATTAAATTAAAAAAAAATAAAGTCACAACATCCCACATTTTAGGTGGGGCCCACCATATTCAATTAAAAAAAATTAAAAACCAAAAAGTAATGGCAGCCCACTTTTTGTGGGCCCCACATGAGGAAATCACCGAGCACAAATGTGTGCTCGGTGATTTCCATTAATCCCTCAAATATCCCTCACAGTGGGGGATATTTAGACCATCTCTAATCCACATCACTAAATTTGGTGTCATTTTCACACCAAAATGGTAATCTTTCATCACCAAACACTATTTCAACTCCAATCCATCATCACCATATCACACCAAAAAGGAATATTCTTTAGAATATTCTATT
>JBBMJZ010000019.1:22969944-22980891 GCA_037833815.1 Zingiber zerumbet
CGGAGGGCTTCGAGGGCCACCAGGAAGCGCTGCTCCACCTTGGTGAGCTTGCGGAAGACGAACTTGACATCGACGGCGGCGGAGGTGCTCTGCTGCGCGCCGTAGACGAGGCGCAGGAAGTGGCGGCGCTCGTAGAGGTCGGCGCGAGTGAGCACGCCGACGAGGATACTGAACCCTGGTTGCGTTGGAGCCGGAGTCACTATCTCGTCGGAGACGACGGCGGCAGGGCTGCGATTGAGGCAAAGGATGGCGAAGAAGGCGGCGAGGCAAAGCAGGGGAATTAGGAGGAGAACGGGAAGCGGCGCCGGCGATCGACCGCCCATGACGGAATGGATTAACCATGCAATTATGGTCAGAAAATAGGTATTAAATAAGAGAAAATTAGCTGGAATTTCCAAAGGGTTTGATCGCCATGAACGTGAGTGATATCGTGCATTCATCTGAGTAACGGATCAGAGAAAGCAAACATGCCGTTCTGCGTGGTGTTTAAAGTTGATGACGTCAACATCTATCTTTGTTACTACCGTCTCAAACCATTATTACAGCTGTAAATGAATTAAATATTGGCAACAAAATCCTTTTTTTTTAAAAAAAAATAAATCAACACGTAAGCCTTTTTTTTTAATAAATAAAACATGCTATAAAATTATAATGTCCACCGTAAGCATGCGAGGATGGCCAAACTGGTTAGGATTAGTGCATTATAATGGACCTTGATGGAATTCATTGAAATACATCAATCCATAAATATCCATAAATAACAGATCAAAAAATCCATACTCTGTCCTAAAGGGTTAGAATCTGATTGCTATGTTAATTGGATATAGACCGGGGGTCTGCACTATGATATAAAAAAAATTAGTGCCGAGTTAGGAAAGACGTCTCTGACGTTTGTCCTCCGACACTCAAGTCAATCATCGAAAAAAGGAAAAAACAGAGCAACAACAGTGTGAATAGTAAATAATACGTATCTTCACCTGTGCATACTCCCTTTTATATAGTGCCCCAGCATGCAACATGCACGCTCTTCGAGGTGTGTACGCTCTTTAATTTTTCCCAGAAATGACATGTTAAGAAAATGTCTCTGACATCATACCTTAATAGGACATACATATCCATGATAAGACAGTAAAAACTTTAGTCGTACGATCCGTTTGTTGCCCATGTCTTATGTCAGTAGTACTATATCTAAAAAAAAAATATTAAAAAATATATCAATGATCGCTCTGCTCGATCGAGTGGGATAGTCACTCGCTGGGAAGACAGATTTGACTTTTAATTAATTCAGTCCACTCAATTATTTGATTTTTTTTTTTTTTAAAAAACTCAATGGATTTGATTAGTTCGAATAAATTTCTATTGGTTAGTTTTGTTTAATCGTTTCCATCAATTCTGTTTTTAATAACTCAAAAAATTAAAAATTGAATTTATTTTTGAAATTATGACGATGTTTTTAAAATATAAGAAAAATATGAGAAGTAAATTAAACTTTTCCCCTGTTTTTAAAGGAGTAGAAGTATCTGGAATGATCTCTCAGGTCTCGATGGGGTTGCTGCCGCCGCATCTTCTGAGGCTGATCGTGAGCTGCCGTAAGATTGCGGTGGAGGTCACCTCTACCCGGACCTCCACCATCGTCGCCATGGCGTCCTCCGACGAGCCGGAGTTTTTGGTCCAGAATCGCGCCCGGAACAGCCGTTTCCCCCGCACTCGGATCTCCTGGGACGCCCGCCTCGCCGCTCGGGTCGGCGAGAAGCTAGCCCTCCGCCTCCGCGACCTCGGCGTGTTCTCCGTCGAGATCGACCTCGACGAGGAGCTCTCCCGACCGGCGCACTTCCGCCGCCCCGCTGCCTCTCTCCTTGGATCCGTAGCACGCGCCGGCGTCCACGTCGCTGGATTCGACAAACTACAGTACCCCTAGGTAGTCTCTTTTCTGGATACTTATTCTTGGATCTCTATTTTCTTGTGCTAAAGTGCGTTGGGATTTGAAGAACCAAATTTGGGGGGAAAATGCAATTTATTTCAGTTATTTTGTGCCTATTAGATTCCAGTTTACAAAATTTTGTGAAGCTATATTTGAATAGTTAATTGTCCGTAGTGGAGAGTGTGTTTCTAGGATTCCGAACTCCACAGCTATACTCTTAAGTCTTGTTTCATGGTAAATTGAAGAGATGGACATATAGAAAAGAAGAAAGGATGGAAAAGAGGGATGATAAGAAACTTATCCTTTCATTTGCTTCTTCAATGTAAGTGAAGAGGATGGATCAATCTCTTGTGATCAAGAAATAATTACATTTCTCTCCAATTTTGCTGGTTGAGTTACCAAGGATGCATGCTTACATTTCTATTTTCAAATATCCATATTTCATCTTTTGTAAGAAAACAAAGAGATAGAGTATCCATCTTTTAGCTTATTCAACACTTAGTTTTGTATGCTCATTCATGATTAATATTGAGAATACTGTGGCTGCTTCCTATATGCAGCACAACACGACTCCACTGTTTGAAATTAAAAATATAGTGAGTATACTGTTGTAGAACATGTGCTTTTATAAAAGGTAAATACCCACTAGTGAATGCATCATAGAAAAAGATGAGTAAACAATAAAAAAGTTCCCGTGTTGGCATCAAATTATGAGGGGGAAAAAAATACAAAGAAGACAACAATAACAAGATCCAACTTTAGACAATGCTACCACCCTCGCAAGGACCTGAAAGTTGTTCATCTAGAGTTCAAAACTCACCTTCAGAGAAATTTCCCTATTTGTGCATATTATAAAAATATCTTATTGTATAAATCAGTGATGAGCTGCATCATGAGATGAATTAATCGGTGTGGTGGTGGGAGACAGTAGAAACATTTCATTAACATACTTCAAACTAAATTTATGCTGTTTTAAAAATTGTTAGGTCTGATACACACGTTTCCCTTGAAAAATGTGGTTTTCTCTATATACTAATTAGGATCTGTATTTTAATGTGTTAAGGAACATATAGGATACATTGAAGAGGTGATTTGGTCACATGAAAGTAGTGAAAGTAGCATATTCCAATTGAAAGACAAATCCGAGCACTGTTTTCTTCTTTTCCCAACAGAGGCCGTATCCATCATACCTTTCTATTATAAAACACAAACTTCAACTGTAAAAGATAAGCAGACTATGTAAAAAGATTGCATCTATTTCATACTTGAATAATAGACACATCACATCCTGAACCTCTGAGTATTTGGGTCAGGAAGGGTGGGTTCTTTGAGCACCCTTATAGGCTATTTTTTTTACTAACGTATAGGTCAGGTTGGCGTAAAGTTTCAATATATTGCAATAAAACTGTGAACCTTGGAGTTCCTTGGGCTTTGGTAGGGTGGGATCTTTTAACACCCGTATATCCAATGATGTTTCTTATATAGTAATACAAAATGGATCAAGTTCGAATACACACAAGTGATGTTAGAGGTCATGCACTACAAAGTTAAAGTGAATACCTGACAGAACATTGAGCTATTCTACAAGTTTGGATGTCTGCGCTTGCTAGGTGAATTAGGCTGATTCTTGCACTTTTAGGGAAAACAATATAATGTTGTTCAATCATCAATGTGTTATCTGGCTTGTGAGCTGCACAAAAGAGAAGGAAGAACAACAGAGCATGTGCTAGATTGATTAGTATCCAGTATTCACTTTCATGACAAGATTGGTAGATTTCTTCAAGATCAGACATATCATTCAAAGTTGAGGCCTGGTCAACTCTGAAATGATCCTGTGTCGGTGTCATGCTAGGTGTGTCAGCATGCAGTGCCAGAAGCACTAAGGAAGAAGGAATCAAGGAGGAATAGGAGATGGGGAAGAAGATGCGAGGAGAAAATGCTGGAAGAGGATGAAATTATGCCTACGAAGAAAATTCCTTGTCCTTGCTAACCTTGTTATTGAAGTCCCATTGGGGATGTTTTGTCATGAAATGACACTCAAGGCCATACACTTGTGGAATCCTCCTAGCTCTCATGGGCTCCCATGGAAACTCCATCCCTGTTGCTAGAGGAAGCTCCATTGTGGAAGGCTGGTTGCTCTCTGTATTGATGTCTCGAACTTGTTTAGCATGGAATGAAAAGTTTCACATGCTGATTGGCATGGAATGCTTTTAAAAACCATGGATTCATTCATGATTCATTATATAGACACTGCCACTTGTTAAGAACTCAACCATTGATAACACAAATTAAGCCCAACCTTGTCAGTCCATTTTCACATTAATTTGGAGGATTTCAGTCACCTTAAAAAACCATCACCACCACTGCTCCAGGAATGAACTTATTGACGTCACTTGGGCTCCAATTACCATTCAAATCAGACCAAACTCAGGCTTTGAAAGATAAACCTGTTCGCTAGGAGATTGCAGGATATTGGTTTTGTACAGATCTGATTAGTTGGAAAACCTTTTCTCTTGGAGATTTCTGATTCATTCTGGAGTTCATCAGACATGCTGATTCCATCATGGATCATACCCAAAAGTAATTCAGTATGCATTGGCTGGTAAGAATATGAATTTATTGTATGTTCTGGTGAAGATGATGTCGCCACTTGCCAAAAGGACTTCTACTGTGTCAATTTATGGTTCAGTGACCCTTCTCATCAAAGAAGCAAACTTCTTGTCAATTAGATTTCAAGTATGCAGGGGAGACTTTTTTTTAAGAAATGTGTTTTGGCTACCATTTTGTATAGACACAGGTATAAACACAAGCAGGCTCCTATAACTGTAAATACAAGGAAAACATTGTTTGGACTGAAACTAGATGAACCGAAGGCACCATTAAAGAACTGCTTAGTGAGTGAGATTCCTCAAAGCAAACAATTGTTTTGGTGTATTGGTAGGTATGCCACTGACTTGGACGTGTTTGTGCTGTGACTCAAACCTTGATCAACATAAAATGGATCTCAGTGTTCAGATTCGATCAGACAACTAAGTGGTGTTTAATTTTGCAGGAGGTTGTTCAATTTGATCCAAACCTTCCAAGAAGTTGTGCTGGCAAATCAAACATTGGAACCTTATAAAAGTTGAAAATGCTGTAGCTTCTATGGAAAAAGAGTAGCCACCCTCCTCTTCGGTGCATCAATTAATAGTACGCATTGTTTCCACATGGATGCTCATCATTCATACACCATCATTCATACGCCATGCTCAATGCGCATGATCCCCCCAAAGCTGGCACTATCATGGCAAGTAAACTCCGAATTTATTCTCTATCTTCTATCTCTGTTCTATGTCCAAAACACAACTTTAGCGAGGAAACTTTAATTTAGAAGTAATAAAACTTGAGAAGCTTTGCATGATGATCACATTGCATATGTTTGGTTCCCCAGTAATTATTTGAGTGTTGTTAGATTCTTGGATTTTAGTTGCAAATAGAACTTTCACTCTCAATATTTAACTGACATGATTTTGTCTTTCCTTCTTAGAAGTATTTACTCGAATGCTAGAATTACAATTTCATGAATCAAACTAGAAATTGATTTGGATGAGTTTCAAGTCATCAAACCAATGATCGATGCGTCGAACTGTATCTTGATCTGAATATTGACTTAGGTTCATTGGTCAAGTTGACCTAGGTTACTAGTTAAATCATATTGGTCTGTGTTTGATGTTTGAAGGCAAAGGAGTTTCAAGAAGGGAGTGATTCACGGTTTATATGTGAAAGCTGCAGCCTCTTCATTTAAGATTAGTTAATCATATTTATTCGGTTGGTGAATTAGTAGGAAGACTCTTTATCTTCAAGATTAGTCGGATTTATCTTCAAGATTTGTTGTTTGAAATTATGAATTATTATTATTATTAATTTTCATTTAAGGGTAATACTAAATGATCATAATTTGGCTAGTTAGAATTTTTTTTTTAAAAAAATTAAAATCATTATTAAATGGGTCTTAATAATATCATATTTTATAACTCCATTATATCTTTTTTCATCTATTTCCATATTTAATTTCAAATATAAATCTTAATTAATTTTTTAATCATAATATTTAATTAAATTTTTAATTAATAAATTTAGTTTCTGGCTGGCCAGAATCTGGCCAGCCAGATTTACCGTTCATTTAATTAGGTGAGACAGCCCTACCTTTCAGTCTGACACAGATTCCAGACAAAAGCAGCGAACACACGTCGCACTAGAAAAACAAACTATTCAAGAAGGCGAGCTTCAATTTATGCAGATCTTAGCAGTGGTTACCTATAAAGTTTTATCTTTTATCAAATAATAAATAACAATAATGATAAAAAAAAATTAAAAAAATAGTGGCTCATGAGTCTATTTTTTATGTGAAGAAATTATACAATGGCACTAATTTGTGCTAGAGGTCATCATAGATCGTGCTGTGTTGCTTGTTTTTTTAAAACTAAATATTTCTTAAAAAATTAAGCCTGCGATCTTGCACTCAGTACAGGCTCGTGTATGATACAGGCTTAGCACGGACTGACCCGTTTGCCTGGGCCAGGCTGGCCACTGCCTAATGTCGTAACAAACAAACACCAATTGGCAGACCTACGCATTAAAAAAGTTTCAATTGCATCATGCGAGATTGTTGGAAATTTGCTCCACTCGTACAGACAAGCATCATTACACCTTGTTTTTTTGTTGAATTATTATATATTCCACTATTTCGAAAAGCCGAATTCAACAGGGTAATTTAAGAGGCGGAATTGAAGTCGAGTTTGTTAGTTATTGCTTTGCAAAACAACTAAATTATTGAAACAACAGTTCTTTGTTCCTTTCGTGGCTTAGCCGGAGTGGTTCGGATTGAACCGGATTTATTTAATTGAATTGGCCTTCCCGGTTTGATCGTGATGGCTTATGTTTATGGCTCCTTTCTCCGCGAGACCGACGCCTGCTCGCGAGTTCTCGTTCTTCCCCCGCAGATTTCGGGATCTCGCGTGCCTGCCTTCTCCGCCGGCGCATCGGTTTTCTCCTCTGGAAGGTCAGCACTGTCTCCTCCTCTGTTCGAGCTGTCCCTCGCGATCGGGAGATCTCGCGCGAGCTCCTTGATTCGAAAAATCTCTTGCCGCCTCCTCCTCTAGTTCAAGGACACTTGATTCCTATCGTCTTCTCCCTATTTGTAGGGTCAGCCGTCGATTTGGGAGCCGCAGTCATAGTCACCACTCCCTGGAAGGAAGGCAGTCTTCCTCCCTCGATTTGGAAAGCCGCGGCAGTATTGGGAGGTTGTTGGGTATTCAATCTCGTCCTCCCGATTTGGCATCCGGCGGCTCTGCCGAATCGGAAGGGAATCGGCTGCCTCGGCCGTTTTGGAAGGTTGCCGTCGTTGGATTTGGGAAGAATGTTGTCTCCGTCACGTTGAAAGGAAGGAGGTTTTGGAGAGATTGTGTCCAGCGGCTAGGCCTCCTCCTTCCTGTCTGTATATATTTCTTCTCGCGACGATCCTTCGCCTGCAGTGAGTTTCTCCTTCCAATCTCCCTCCTTCCTTCTCGAGCCGGTGGCCGTGAATTCTTGGCATCCCGATTCGGGTAGTAAATTGCTGTTTCTCTTCGTGGGTCGCTTCTTCCGCCAGTGGCGAAGGACGCCAGCCAAGTTCCTCCTTGCGTCGAGTCTGTCAAAGAAGATAATCTTAAATGTGTTATTATTTATGTGGTATTTTAACCCTACTGGGTTTATATTTATTATATGGTTAATAATCTCTTTCAGATAAAGGAGCGCATGCACCAAGTGAATAGGTTTGAGTGGAGTGCTCTAGTTCTTGCAAAATATTTTGGGTAAGAATTGTCTTGTAAATATGATTTTGATGTGTATATATGTAACCGTTTGTTGATAGCTTCGTTATGCAATGAAAAACTGTCCTAATACTTTTGGTCTCTTGCCTAACGTTCAAGCTAATTTATTGAGCAGATACTTGGCATTTTGTTATGCTCTGTAGTTGGGGTGTGACAGAAAATGGGGGTCATGTCGAGGCGTGTGTTGCCTGCATGCAGCAGGCTTTGTTGCTTCTGCCCATCTTTGCGGGCACGGTCACGGCAGCCTGTTAAACGGTATAAGAAACTCCTCACGGATGTCTTCCCTCGCTCTCTGGTTAGTCTTTCACCTACACAGGAACTACAATTTTCATGTTCTTTTTAATTTCTGTTGAGGCTTAGATATTTGGACGGATGGATGAGCAACAGTTAATGTCATTCTAATTTTTTTTTGTTCGTAGACTAGTTAATGATCCATCTCAGCTTTTAGCTTCCTTCGAACTGTTTTGTTGGACTAGACATTATATTTCAGTAAATAATAATTGGCAACAATGAAATCATTCTTAATCAGTATGATTGTAGTCTCACAGAGGGCTCGACATTTTTTTATTTGTTTATTTGGGGCAGACTTCACCTAGCGGAATAAGGCTTGGTTGTTTTTTCCATTCATTCTAATGATTATTTAACTACAAACTTTCTATCTCACACAGTGTGTGCGTGCACGCTTTAAGTAATGATATGCTGCTGCTCAATTAATACATATTCTTGTATATTAAATGCAATCATACTATTCTAGTACCTACATTGATCAAATTCAGTAATTTATTGTTGGCCGAATTGTGCTTTATTAATAGGTTTAACATCACTAATTTGCTGATAACTGGATCCAATAAAAAAAATGTTTGGAAATTAATGGTAGCTCAGTGTGCAAGAACTTGTCAGATTAGATCTGGAAGAGACGATACACAACATTTTATTTCATGAATTACCTTTTATGTTTTGTGATACACCAATTATGAGTACTTTTGATCTTGGTTCCAACCATTAACTATACATGAAATATCTGGTAACTTGTCAACTTGTTATAGTTTTGAATAAAATACATAACAAACATAAAAAAGTAATTTTGTTTTGTTTGTTTAGAACAATTTGTGTGATATTGCAGGATGGCGAACCAAATGACAGAATGATTGCCAAGCTTTGTGATTATGCTTCAAAAAATCCAATACGTATCCCAAAGGTATCTTGCATCATTTTTGTCATACATGTTGTGCTAAATCACCTTGTTATATTGGACCTCTGATACTTGTTTACTTATTATATGTTTGTTCTTTGTATAGATATTGTTTGAATTTATGGCATAAAATCAAATAATCCTTTGTGAATTGGACATAAACCTATTAATTGGGACTAAAACATGTTTTTGAAATTTTATGGGAATGATATTTTTAGCTTCCACTTCTATGCTATTTTTGTTTTTACCTTAAGCTCCTCCTTTCTTGTGTTTTACATAACTTGACATGGAAGGAATTTTAAGATATGGTATCAATGACAACACCATCAGCCTTAATATGTGCAACAAGAAACACAAAACTTCAAATTATTTTGATGTTGAGATTCTTCATGAAATTCTGTCATGTTCTACTTCCAAATGTTTTTTTGTCATGCTATGCATGTTTTTATACCTGAATTATTTCCGCTTCCTTAAACATTTGTTCCCATTGTTTATGACAATTGGTTTGTAGCATTGTGTCTGCTTACTTAGACATCATGAGATTCTGCACATAAGCTGCATATCAAATATCCACTATTCTGGATCAGCATAACCATCATTCAACTTGAACATCAATTTTAGCTAGACATTGATAATGGAGAGAAATGATACTAAAAATAGAAATTGGATTAGTCTATGATTACTACTTGTTAAGAGCTCATTGATACAGAACAACAAAGTGATCTATGCTTTTGATGTTAATATGGAAGGCACACAAAGATAGGATAATATCGATTCCTTCGAAGTATATGTTGTAGACTTACAGTTCCAAGCTGATGAGGCTGACGCTGTGCTAATTTATGAGAATGTATAAATTGCTACATTTGTATATTAGAAAGTCTGAAACTGGTCAAGATGCAATTTTATCAATGCTTATACCCTTTTAGATCAGACATTCACCTATGCCAATGTGTGCAATTGGTGCCATTGTCATAGGTCATCTTATGAATTTATCATTTGTGATGTCATTATGTGATTCTGTCTAATATTTGTAGTTGAGCAACATTCATTTAAGATCTTTTTGTCATTTATTTTGGTCATTAGCCATGCTATGTTCAATTGGACTACCATAATTAGGAAAGGCTTCAACTGTTTCACTTAACACTCCTTCACATGTTGGTGGGTGGTGGGTGGTGGGTGGACTGGACTCATCCAATCACACATGGACTTGATTGATATGTTTGAAATTACAGAAACTTGCATCATTCAGACATAGGATTGCCTCCTTTGATACCATGTTAAATTTGAAAAGCTCTTGTAAACTTAAGAGCTCAAATTGTTTGGAAATGACAATCTATATTTTTTGTATTCTTAACAAATAAAATATATAAAAAATTATTTAAAAAATTCAATCGGACAAATTTCTTTTACATATGCTTACATTGGCAAATAAAAAACAGCGTTACACTTTAAAAATCTTCTTTTACTTTGATCTGGTAACTGGTATCTCCAATAAATTATGTCATAATACATGACAATGTTATGTTTGAGGAAAAAGAAGGGTGGAGCTCATCAGGAAACAGAGAGCTGATGTAAAATGACTGTATTGGGGAATGATGGAGGAGAAATATACTTAATTATTAAATCAGAATTGCAAAACCAGAGTCACTAGACTAACAGATTGTGCTCCCACCGCTTTTCCAATGAATTTTTGTAATGTGTCAATCATTTGTCTAAATTGATTATCTTGTATCAAATGTAACGGTGAGACATTTTTTTCCTAGTTTGTCTTTGATATGTGAGGATGTAATGACCAGAGTAAAGACTTCAGGCAGAATTACTGAAGCATTTCCAATAAAGATAGGGTTACATCAAGGATCAACTCTAAGTCCCTATCTTTTTACACTAATTATAGACGAACTCACTGCGCACATTCAAGACACAGTACCGTGGTGCATGTTGTTTGCAGATGATATTATTTTGGTAGATGAAACACGTGAAGGAGT
>JBBMJZ010000019.1:22985024-23009684 GCA_037833815.1 Zingiber zerumbet
AGGAAGACCAAAAAAGACTTGGTTAGCAACAATAAAATAAGATAAAATTTATTTAAATATAGATGATGATATAATAGAAGATAGAGTTCAATGGCGTAAAAGGATTCATACAGCCAACCCCACCTAATGGGAAAATGCTTGGTTGTTGTTGTTGTTGTCTTTGATATGTGTGTACATTTCTGGGTGTTCGATCCTTCAATGCTATTGCAAATATGAGCTTGTACAAGTGCACATCACACCAAGTTATGTGTATTTTGATGTCATATGCTGTTAATGGTATTTGAATTAGACAGAACAAATTCAACAAAATGAAGAAAAAAAAAAAAGATATCAATATCTCAGAATCCGGTGGGAGCTCGAGATGGATAATACTAAACCCATATGAAGAAAGAACACCAAGAATCTTCAATGTCCCTTGTAAAATAACACATTTAACATTATAGCAGGAATGACATGAATACATTTGGTCATTGGACTATATATACGTATGCTTGTTGAATTTTTTTCTTGCATCTAATGAAGTACCTCCAAATTCAAACTCTGGTAGAGCTTCTGACTGGATTTCTCTACACTTTTTTCCTTGTGCATTTGTATACCAGACTGGTGGGTATAGTGTTTACTTTCTACACCTTCATACAATGAGTCGCGACTGAGTTTTTGTTGAATTAGAAAAAGCTCTGGTTGCTTCTGTTCAAGTGTTAGTAACCACTTCAGAAGACTGTTTTAAGAACTATTTGTAATTTCTCTGGTTATCTGCCCAAGTCATTATCTAGATGGAATATAAATTTGTTCATCAAGTTCATTAAATAGAAGCTTAGTTTATTATATTTACTCTTCCTGTACAGATTAATAGATAAATTTATCCTGTAACCCATATTTATTTTATCTGTAGATCACTGACTACTTGGAGCAGAGGTTTTACAAAGAATTGAGAAATGAGCGTTTTTCTTTTGCAAAAGTGGTCCCATGTGTTTATAGGAAATTATTAGCATCATGTAAGGAGCAAATGTGAGTGTATAGTACATTTTTCTTAGAATATCACAAACAATGTATGTTTTTATAATTAACTTCTCTTTGTTTAAAATTCTGCACTTGGTAGTTATTTATTATGTGTTCATCTGTTTCCACTTGTTTAATCAACCTTGTTTTAACTTGTCAAAATTTATTTTTCTTAGCTTATGTCCAACACTAAGCTGCTGATTGTGCATGTGTTGGTAGATCTGCTTGATATGTGCACTTTTTGATGTGAAATCAGAAAAAAAAACTTGTGCAAACACATTTCCTCTTTAGGTTGTTGACCAAAACATTCAACACCCTCTGGTGTTGTTTTATGCATGGACGCCATAGAAAGATTGCAAGATGTGACTCACATTGTATGAGACATAATCATGATGGATTTACTACAGTATCCTTCAATGATTTCTTTGGTGTTCATGACATTCTGAAATATGTCTTAGTGATACTGAATAGTTATTTGGTGAAATATGTCTTATTGATACTTATTAGTAATGTGGTGGCAGCCCTATTTTTTCTTGAATGCTCTATCTCCAAGTAAGATGATAATTAGCACAGACATGACACTTGAAGAAGTCTGAGAAAGTCATAAACTTGTCTATATTGCTTATACATTTTGTTCCAATCCATTTCATTTTGATAACATGTTATTCACAGTTTAGTATTGGTGCTCATAAACTGATGTCCATCTGTCTGACAGTCTGACAAAAATTCGATGCACTACTTGCTTCTTATTTTTGCCTTATTCAACTTTACCACATAGGAGTTGTCAGTAAATTACACATTGTGTGAGTTTGGTGCATATATATTTAAAATATATTATACTGATCTCTAAGGTCATGATTGTTCCTCTTTTGAGTTTGGAAATTATGTGCCAGGTCTCTTGACTACCCAATTAGTCAAGATTTTATCCAAGAGGAACATGTTTCTTAACATTGCAAAGTCAGTATATTGATGCATTTTTATGCAAGAACTTAAAGCACTTTAACTTTCTCAAGTTGAGACACTCATTGGAAATATATCTAGTGCTTTGAATAAAGTGAAGAATTTTTAATATTTGTTTGCATTTATCTTCTAATTCTTATAATTATGAGTTCATCCAGGCCATTGTATGCAGCTAGCTTGTTGAGCATTGTGCAAATATTACTTGAACAAACACGACAAGACGATATGCGTGCTCTTGGTTGTCTTACACTTATTGATTTTCTTAACAATCAGGTAAGTTGTTCAAGGGTTTTTATGCTCTTCTATATGTTTTTATTTTTTAACATGCTGTTATGAAGAATATGTTTCTATTCAGCTATCACAAATATTAAATAGTGTTCTTGGGTTGATATCTCATAGTGTAGGGTAGTGCTGATAGGCATTTCATAGTTTCATGCAATGCCCTCTTTTGCCTACAGGTCAAAGCCAAAAGTTAGTCCGTGTCTGTGGCACGAATTGGCTGGCATGTATTGAAAATCATGATAAAAATTCAATCCTACTAACCGATGTCATCTTCCATGTGTTCCATTGTCCTAAATGTAAGAAAAGTAATGAATTCCTTAAACTGGTGGATTCTAACTTGTAAGTGTTGGAAGTTATACTATTAGGATATCATTGCTTTCTTGTGAGTACTTGGAAGCTATCAGGAAACCCTTCAACTGAAATTTGCGCTTTTGTTTACTTATATTTAGCATGCATTGAAGTGTGAGCTGCTATGTCAAAAGTCAATTGGACTCTAAATGTTCGAAGCATTTTTTTTATTTCATTATTTTAGCTTATGATTACTCCTCCATAACTACCAGTATGACTTGTTTATTTTCCCCAAGTTGCAGCAAGGGCAGGAACGAACACTTTAGGAAAAATGTCATTAATTGAGATGTTATATATTTCTAAGTGACTGAAGTTTGATCTTTTCAAGTGAAATGTCTTATCTTGGTCCCTTTTCTATGGAATTGAGCTTTTTCTTAGTTGGGATATGGGTGTTCATACCTGTTTGTATAGCAATTAATTGTCTTTGTCAAGTGATTCAATATTTTGGGTAATTAAGTTTAAAAGATGAGTGAATTTTACGAATTTAATTTCTATGCTAAAATTTATTTCTACAATAAAAAGTTGAATTAGAAAACAACAAATTCTCAACAATAAATTCTTGGAAGATGCCATAATGGCGGCAAAAGGCGATTCGCTCGCCCCAACTCTTCCTTCAGCCCGTCCCCATGCCAACACGGCAGAGGTAAATCACGGGTGACTACTAGCCTTGGGTAGTTGAATAGCGCATGGGTGGAAGATGCCATAATGGTCTTATAGACAATTAAATAAATAGTTTTATGATAGTAGGATAATTTGAGTTACCAATAATTAAATATTTTATGTTTAATGGGGGCATTTGGCCACACTGACTGTTAATTAAATCCACTCATCTTATCATTAATGTCAGAAAATAAAGCAGCATGGATATAATTTACATCTGACTTGTAGAGATGGAGTTTAATATTGAGGATGAGTCTAACCTATCTATTTGCATGATTCCTAGTGATTCAGTGGAACCTGTTGCAAAGCTGTGTCATAAGGCACTCCCTGTAAATAAACCTTGCTTTCCCACCTCTACTTAGACATGCCAGTGATGCCACTATTGGCCTGCGCAGGTCCACCAGTAATCCTATTCTTTTTCTTAGCATATCTGTCACAAGATGTTGGTTTCTGGCATGATTTTCAATACTCCTAGTTGGGTACTGATGGTTTAAAAAATGTTTATCTATTACCTGTGACCAAGTGCTAACTACAGAACTTCTTAGACTTTTAGAAGTATTAGCTGAGTTTGCATAGGTTTCTTACTATCCGGTCAAATTAATTTTTGATCAGTCATCAGCTTGTGCACTTAATTCTTCTTTTATGATATGCATTGTACAAGGTGGATAGCACATACATGTTCAATGTAGAAGGCCTCATACCCAAACTTTGTGAACTTGGTCGAGAAGTAGGGGAAGATGATAGGGGACTGTTTTTGCGTTCAACAGGCCTGCAAGCTCTTGCTTCCATGGTATTCTATTCTATGATATGCAAGTGTTTATTTTTCTATACTCGGGTATCCACAATGTTCAATTCAAAATTTTTAATCTATATTATCACCTTCTAATGTCTTGTACTAAGCTATTTTATACTTTATATTCAGTTATCATGACCTAGTAGCTCTTGTAATCGTGTATCTCAGCAAAAAATCATCAAAATTTAGCTAGGGCATTGAGTTTACTATCTTCTTGAAAATCCCTTTCCGTTGAAAAAAAAATGGCTGAAAAGGTTTGACATTTGACTGTTGCAGTGACCAGATGTGTTTTGATACATGCTCCCTGTTGCCGGTAGTAATTTTCCAAATCCAAATTACTTTGTGGAACTCTTGGTTTCACTAACTCCATGAACTGGAATGAGATGAATCTTTCGTTCATTATTTATAATAGATATGTTGGTCTTCAATTATTGAAAATCAAACTTATTCATCTCTGATCTCTTTCCTTATGAAGATACTGATTTATCCCTTGACTACAGGTGCTTTTCATGGGTCAATACTCACATATCTCAATGAATTTGGATGATGTAAGTTTAGTTTTTTAAACTGTTCATTGTGTAATTTTCTGATTTCTCAATATCTTAACAAGATTATTACATCCAAGTTTATAAATTAAGATATTGTATCTAAAGATATTTGATTGAAAATTCTTTTTAATTTATCAGCTCTCTTACCAGCAAAGAGTCTTATGTTATGTACAGTTCACTTCATTGTATTGGACATATTTTTATATCAAATTGTGTTTGCTTGTTCAAATAGGTAGAAATGAATGTTTTCTATTTTTTTATTTGCTGTTGAATTTGAGATGGAACTTTATTTTCATTTTTTTTGAAGTATGAAAGTCAAAGGAATATCCCTTCTCAAAATTCTGAGGAAAGTTGTCTTCTTGGATCAATAAATTATATCTACAAGGTCTGCATACATTTAAACTTTGGGTGATCACCTAAAGAATAGTTATCAGCAAGGTTAAATATAGGAATGGCTTCCCTACCTTGACCATCCGGACAATTCCAATTCATCCTAGTACACAAACCATTTGTTACAGTTCTTTGACAGTAGCTGAAGGATGATCCTAACATCTGTGTCATCACTAATTCATATTCACTTGAGATTTGCTTATGAAGTGTCAAAGTCACATTTTAAGAAACATATTTTAGAATCATGGCAAATGCATGAAACTCATTTTCATTGTCTCCATCACAGAATTTGGTCCAATGTTGTTCAAACAAAATCCTCTTTATAGTTGAAAATTGTCTATCTAATCATTGCATAACTCGACATCAAGAAAGAAATCCAATATGATAGATTGCTTCTGAAGTCACATGATTGGCTAGATATTCTTAGTGGAAAACTTGGTGACCATTTGCCTTTGCAAGTTGTGCTAAAATAAAAAGTCTAATCAGCATACAAGGTGTCATCCTGTGTTTTTGACATGGTCAATTCCCGATCCTATTTCTGAAACCAAAGTAGTTATTTTCATGTTTAAACTTTGTGCCTAGAAATCTTACCTTTAAAAGTTTGCCTAGTCATGCTATGGTGAAGACCAATAACTTGGCAAAATTTTCCAAGTTTGTCGTGCATTTTGTAGTTCTCCCACTTAAACAAATGATATGTTCTACATTGTGCAACATAACAAGGTATGGCTAACTAAACAGCTGGCAGTCTACCTGAAATAGACCCAATACATTGAGATGCCAAAGAGGCATATTTATATGTATATTTTACTTGATTGATTTATGAAGTCATTTTTTGGCCTCGTTACATCTCATATAGATTGTGAAATCGGGTTAGTTAACTTTTTTATTTTCATATACATTTTTTTATCACAGTTTATATTCTTTCACATGGCTTCTGTGTTTAGTAGTTTCCTTTATAGAAAAATGTTTGATTTTTTTCTTCTACTGGAAACAGATTGTTGAAGTGATGTTGAATAATTATGAGGTTCATCAAATTGGTTTTGACAATAATAAGCATGATTTTCAGTCAACTCATGATCATAATAAATGGGTAGATGAAGTTGTTAGGGTAGAAGATAATGTTTCATCCTTCCAAGACTCCTGGAAGAAGGTTCAGACAGTACATCAGATCATGAATGTGGAATTTGATGCCACAGTGTAAGAATTTCATTGTTGATGTATTTTTTTCTTTAACTATTTATCTTGTTTCTTAATTTTCAGTGCAAGAACTTCACTGTTGTGCATTAATTTTCCTTTTACAATTTATCTAGTTTCTTTCAGTTAACATCTACATTGTTAACCAGGGACTTGACGAAATGCCCTGCGCACTGGTCAAACGTTTGCTTGCAGAATATGGCTAAACTTGCTGAAGAGGCAACCACTGTAAGGCGAGTTTTAGAGCCTTTGTTTCGTAAACTTGACAGTGGAAAGCACTGGTCCCCAGTGAAGGGAATTGCTTGTTCTGTTCTCTCTGAATTGCAACTTCTAATGGAGAATTCAGGTACTTTCTATTATCATTTCCTTTGTCTTCATGTTTTTTTATCTCAGCTTCTGCTAGACTGATGGATAAACATAGCCTCTGTCTACTTTCAGGACAGAACAATGATATGTTGATATCTACACTAATAAAGCACTTAGATCATAAGAATATAGGCAAGCAGATTATCATGCAGGTCAATATCGTCAATGTTGCTGCTCATCTTACATCGCAGGCCAAGCTCCAAGCTTCACTATCTGTCATCACTTCTATTAGTGATTTGATAAGGCATTTGCGAAAATGCTTACAATTTTCAATTGAAGCATCAAGTCTCGGTGATGAGGATGCTGAAAGATGGAACTCTGTCCTCCATTTTGCTATGGAAGAATGTATTGGAAAATTAGCCAATAAGGTCCTTCAGTTTTCAACACAGACTTCAAACTAAATTTTTGAACATTACTTCAACTATCGTTAGCAACTGGAGCTTCACTCACTTTCTTGATTTTTTTGATATTGAATAACAGGTTGGAGATGTTGGACCTGTTATTGACACAATCGCTGTTCTACTGGAAAATGTTCCTACTACTGTTGCCAGAGCAACAGTTTCTTCTGTCTATCGAACTTCTCAGCTAGTTGCCTCCATCCCAAACTTGTCATATCAAAAGAAGGTAACGCCATCTTATATTCTCTTTATATTTCTGATGTAATTGCAAATTCAGGTGCATTACTTATCCATGCATTGCAGGCTTTTCCAGAAGCACTATTTCACCAGCTGCTCCTAGCAATGGCACATCCTGATCCGTACATAAGAGTTGGTTCTCATCGGATCTTTTCTGTTATTCTTATGCCCACAATTATTTGTCCTTGGTCAACTCCTGGTATTCCACTTTCTTTCAATGGATATGATCCAGAAGGAACACATTTGGTAGCACTGTCAGGTTATGCCTCCTCAAGAATCATTTTGGAAAAGCTCAGACTCAAGGGATCCAATGCCAATGGATCTCAAGTAAATGTGAGGGAAAAAGATAAGGCCACGGAAAAGGGCACAGATGGTCAAATGAAAAACTCTGATGCAAGCTCTGGTCAATACAGAGTTGACTCTTTCCAGATCAAAAGTCAGAGCATGGTGTTTCCTCATCTTGATAAATCAACTGAGGGGAAAGATGTTGGCAGACTTGAAGAGGAAGTAGGCACTGTAATTCTTTCGGTCATTGAATGAGATATTTCACAACTACCGATTGGAGTGATATTCCCATAACTGTTGAATTTTCTATTCTAATCTGCCCTTTTCATTTGATTGCGTAGGATCTGATACTTATGCGATTGAGTAGTCACCAGTTGGGTCTTTTACTCTCATCAATTTGGGTCCAAGCCATATCACCAGAAAATGTGCCTGCAAATTTTGAGGCATTGGCCCACACATGCAGTCTAATTTTATTAGTTTCTCGAACAAAGGTACCTTTTTGGACATCTTACTTACTTTTGTGTAGTTTTCTTTTCCATATTATTGAAGATTTCAACTGGTAACCATTTCTCTCAAAAGATCAAGAAGTCACAATGTGTCCTATCTTCATCATAGTCAAATTGCACTGGCTGGAACTACACCCAATTACAACAAAGTAGAAAACCAAGACTTACAGACTAACTAATGGTCTCCTAATGGATGTTAAGATAGATACAGTGAAGATTCAGAATACCACATGTGACGGTGCTAATATGATAATCAATTAGAGCAAAAAAATTTAGATGTTAGGAAAGTGGCTCATTTATTGATTTATAATAAAACATCTTGTGCATTCATGTTGCATGCATTAGTGTTTTCGACCATGACCCATTAAAATTTTCCATGCATATTGCTTCCTGTTGTACTCTTTGATTGTGAATATCTGCCCTTTAGCAGCAATGCTACAATTTTTTTGCTTTTCAATGTTGATTGACACTTCATATACTCTCCCAGAACTCTAGTCATGTGGCCCTGGTTCGGTGTTTTCAATTAGCATTCTCATTGAGGAGGATTTCTCTAGATAATAGAAGTGAGTTCCTTGATCATCATGCTACTTTTTATTCCTTGATTACTCAGATATGAATAGTTTTCAATGTGAAAATCATGAAAAGCTCATAACAGACCAATTTTATTTTACATGATTCCAAGTTGGAAGTTTAATTTTCTGTGCTATGTTCTTCTTGCTAATATACTCGGTAATCAGTTGCTAGTGTATTTTTAGGTTTAACTCATGTTCCAAGTTGAGTACACTATCACTTTGGTTTACTTTCTTCGTATTTTTCCATATGTATATTTATTGTTGTTCTTAAATATATTCTAGTTCTAATTGTAAACCTATGTTTCAATGGAGATGCGATTCAATGGCGATTAATGGTTTTGAAGTTCTAAATATCAAATTTTGAAATTGAAAGACAATTTCGTCCAAGATAGCATTGTTTTAGAAAGCTTTGTAAGTAATTGCATAGATAGAATTACACCATCATTTATATGACTTGATTAACATAATTTTACTGAAAAGATAAACAAGAAGCATATTTTTTTGTGCTGTTTAAGTTGCTATATATATTTTCTTACATGAATAATGATGGTTTGTTAAGTTTCATTATTATATGGTATATGTTTTGTGTTATTTGTAATTTTACCTTCAAATTCTTTTCATATAGAATTATGGATTGCTTAGGATAATTATTTTAATTGTTAAGCAATGGCCATTGATTTATCTAAATTGAGTGTGTTGATCGGTTGATTTGATATATTATAGGTAAACTCAGATACTTGGCGATATAGCTAATGCTCATTTTTAAATAGAGATCACATCTAATCACGCCCAAAATGATAAGTGGGCATAGAAATTGAAGTTACTCCCACCCGAGATTGATCCTCAAGTCATAATACATGTAGCGTCGTCTCCGCCACTAGCATATGTGATTAAGATAAGATCACATCTCTGTGTATGGCAGTTTATACTTTATACGTTTGTGAAACATCTATATGCCATGGAGGACACTAGGACAAATATTAGTGAATACTCATTAAACGAGTTTATATACCTATTAAATTGATTCGAGTAAAATAATACTACCAATAATAGGTAGAAAACAAGTTTATATTTGGTAGCTCAGGTTTTGGGGAATAGGAAGAGAGGGGAGGTGATGTGATGATTTACCTTGATGATCTCACAATAAGATCTTGTGCTTCTGGTGGCAATTTTTAGAGAATCAAAGAGAACTTTGTTAATAAACTGTAGGACTGCAAACTAACTGTCAATCTCTAGGACCATATTTATAGGTTTTACAACATTTTGAATCTAATTAAGATTCAAGCAAAGTAGGCTAACTCTGATTTAAGAAGTGAGTTTAACAATTCTGTAGTCTAATTCTCCAAAGAGGTTTATTTTAGGATTAATTGATAAATTTAGCACGAATTTTTTATAATTAAACAAATCTAGAATGAACTTTCAATTTTTAACAGACTTATGCATACTTTCAATTTTATAACAAATCTAGGATATTAACAATTTAACAAAATAGATAATATGTTTTAAATTTCTTAAAATTAGTTAACATATTAGTATATGACTTATTTAAATGATTGTAAAAAAAGAACATTCTAAATCAAATAACTAACATTTTAATATCTTTGCTGTTTTAAACGTTCTTGCAATAATGTTACATGTAAGTTACATGACATTTTTACAAGATGTTTTTTTAAATATTATTATTTTGGCTATGATGTTTTTTTACCATAATGGTAAAATAAATCATATGCTAGTATGTTAATTAATTTTAAAACATATTATGCAGTGATTAAATTGACAATATGTTATATTTGTTATGGAATTGAAAATATGTTCATAGATTTGATAAAATTAAAATTGAAATTTCACACTAGAGTATTGAAACTTCATCCTAGATTTAGCAATTTCCCTTTAATTTTATTCGAATTGGTTCCCTTCTGAAAAAAAAAACTTAACTAGCCAGCCAACATTGTTTGTTTCAAGCCTTGGGTTGTTGTAGACATGGAGAATAGGATACATAAACTTTATTCTAAGGCAGTTTAAAATT
This sequence comes from Zingiber zerumbet, assembly GCA_037833815.1. NCBI lineage: Eukaryota > Viridiplantae > Streptophyta > Magnoliopsida > Zingiberales > Zingiberaceae > Zingiber > Zingiber zerumbet. The sequence goes on from JBBMJZ010000019.1 coordinate 22,995,589, forward strand.
TCAGTGGAGTAATTGTAATTTTTAAAAGACAAATCTTCCTTTGTTCTTCCTTGCATGTCTGTAAATGCAAGTTACTTCTGAAGTATTATTCAATTAAATGTTTAAATGGATTTTCTAAGGGATTTCAATATTATGCCATCAGTGTGCCTTGAAAATTTCATTTTGTTCTAAAATATCATGAGTAAAGCAGACTCTTTGGAACCTTCACGTAGAAGATGTTTGTATACCTTGGCATCGTCAATGCTTATAATTTCAGCGAGGGTCGGTGATCTTCCTGAAGTGATTACTGCAATTAAGATGGGCACAATGGTTAGACATTTCAGAATGTTTATTCACTTTATATCTATCTATCTATCTATCTATCTATCTATCTATATATATATATATCCTAATTTTGTATTAAGTAGTCCTTTATTACAAGGCACATGCGGGCAATTGTTTTACAGGCTGATCCTCATCTTTGTCTAAGTGAAGATAGTAGGTTGCAAGAAACAGAATCTTGCAGTTACATTTATGGTTCTGAAGAAGATGATATTGCTGCAATGGAGTTCCTTGAGAAAGTTGAAAATGATGATACACAACTAAAAGAGACTGTCATTTCACAGTTAACAAAGAGATTTGTGAGTCTACCAAAGGTAAATTTATTTGCATGCCTATGCTTTAATTTTTTTTAGCTAATTCCACTTTCCTGATTTTTTTTTTTCTTTTCGATCATTTATTGTGGCTAATTGTTAAACGTTTTGTCATGAAATCCCAGGAAAAACTCATATCCATAAGAGAGCAGATCTTGCAAGAATTTTCACCAGATGATACCCTTCCAACGGGTGCACCTTTATTCATGGAGACACCTTATCCATCTTCGCCTCTTTTGCAGAACGGAAGTCAATCTTATGAAGAGGTACTATTTTTATTATTATTCAGTTGTCAGTTAAAATCAACTTTCTCATAAATGATATCTTCCTAGTTTGATTCTTTTATTTGCAGGTCATGACTCCTATGCTTTTGGAGGATGTGGACACATTTTCAGAAGCATTCAGAAGTCAATCAGATGGGAAAATGTCAGAGTCTACAAATAATTTTGATCTCTTGAATGTCAACCAATTGATTGAGTCGGTATGTATTATCTTTGAAATCCAGGACAAACATCTTACGGTAGCTTAGGCAGTTAAGTTTATCAGTTTGGTAATAAAATTAAAGGCCAAACTAACATATTTCAGGTTGGAAAGTCTAATCCAAAATCATGTGGTTTTGATTTGGAGTTTCCTCAATTGTAAACTAAAATTTGAAAATAAAGATATATCAGTCAAAAATTAATTATAAACTACTTTATTAATTGGAATAACGATAAAAAGATTGTTATACTTTAAGGTTTAATACAATAAGCCAATAACACTAACAAAGACACTAATTAATATACTCACTTAGCTATATATGTAAAGTTGTCCTTGCTTACAACCCAAAAAACACTCTGATAAATGATTTATTTTTGTTTGATTGATCAAATTTTGGGTTATAGATTATCTCACCTAATGAAGATACTCCTCAAACTCAGGTCATCTGGATTTCGATAGCCAAAATATTGTGTGAATTTCAGATGAACTGCATACATGATTTTGTTTTTTCCCCTCTTATATAGTCCTATCATGACACTTTGGGAAATCCAAGATTGAGAGAAAATAAAAATTTCTGGAAATTAATGTAGAACTGTTAATTTTATTTATTTTATTAGATAACTAACAAAGGAATATATGAAAAATAAAAGGTTCTAAGCTTGATTCTTAGTCTTTGGTAGAACTGTTTACCCGTTTTTCTCTTATGTTTTATTTCTTGCACTAAATTATATTTACTCAATAATATCATTTAGGCTAATGATATTACCTGATAAGCTGTAAAGGATAGTGCTGTAGTTTTTGTTTAAAGCTTTGGAAGAATTACAACTGACTTCAAATTGTCTGCTTTCTTGTTTAGGAACCACTCAGAAACTCTTGGCACCAACCTTACAGATTATCAAATAATATTCTCACATTTGTGATGTTACATCCAAATCTCCTTGCAGGTTAACGAGACAGCAAGGCAAGTTGCTAGTTTGCCGACATCTATAATTCCAGTACCATATGACCAGATGAAAAGCCAATGCGAAGCCCTTATGAATGGAAAGCAAGAAAAGCTGTCTGTGATTCGGAGCTTCAAGCAACAACAAGCTGACTGGAGAGTCATGCCAGAAGAGAAAATCATAAATGCAGTGAATACAAACCAGGCAAGTCTCCGTAAATACATGTTCAGAACCATCTTTCTTCAAGTGAGTAATTGCAATTGACACCGTCTCTACATTTCGTGGCAGATTCTGCATTCACCAGCATCGGTAATAAGATCAGTTGACAAGGAGCAAGACCATAATAACTTCGTGTTGAGTGAGTCCGAGCAGTCCTTCAGGCTACCACCTGCAAGTCCGTACGACAAATTCTTGAAAGCTGCTGGCTGTTGAATCTGATCCAGGATCAGTTTACACCCGATAAATCTAATAATGCGCAGTATAGAAATGTCTATATTTTCTTCCATTTCTGCTTTTATCAAGTAATATTTTTTTTTCCAATGCGCAATAGTAAGCAAAGAGGAACTGGTGGGCAAAGTGTTTTGTTTCTTCTTTAATCCAATATAAAGGACAGTATTATATATACACCACACGATGTTTCAAAATATGCTCATCTCCATGTTCTTAATTTATAAGCACAGCTATTTTGATCTTCATGGATCCTTTTCTGCATTGTATTTGATATCAATGAGAAGTGCTTCTGAGACCTTGTTAACCTTTAGCAATATGATTAGTGTCTGTTCACAACTGAGTGTGCTCACCATTGCGGTTCAGGATCAAAAACACTGGTCCATACCAAACCTAGAGCAAGCAAGAATGACACTCTAAAGTCAAAACACATTGATACAGGCTTGTTCTCAGTTGCAAAGATGGTGGTAAAAGACGATTCGCTCATTTCAGCACCTCCGTCAAGTCCATCGAGTTATGGTCCCTCACTGTACTGCAGTCTACTGAGCTTTCAGCAGTGGCTTTTGGCCTTTGGGCAGCAGACCAAGTGATCAGCGACATGCCCTTTCGCAAAGCAAAAGTAGGGTTCCTCATCATCCACTTGTCTTTTCTGACGTGGTCCAAATCCGTAGCAAGATTCTTCACAAGATTCTTACCAATCTGTCTCTCAGATATTTCTACGACTAGGAGGATTGACCTGACGACATAGTTCGAGTAGTTTGGGCAAACTAGTTTGTGTTGCATCAGTAAAATGAGTGGGTTAGCTCATGGCGACCGAAGGCATATGCCTTAGCCTTTTACTTTGGCGTGATTCACTCGAGATTGGATCTCGATGCTTCGAGAAAGTTTCAACCTGGTTAGACCTGACCCTATGGCTATCATTTCCAACAAACTTGCATCAACTGAGCCCGCACTCTACCCTTTATGCGGTCAGAAATATAGAACAGAAATCATATGGTTATAGCACGCATAGCACTTTTTACGGTCCGTTCCCATTTTATATAAATGGAGGTCCGTTTCCAAGGAAGGGTTAATTGCATGCGCACACGTTCTGTACCATCTATCCATCCATCCATCATCGTCATCAAATGGTCCGTTACTATAAGAACGACAACCGACCGTTTAAATGGCTGTGGGAAATCGTTGCCTTCATGGAGAAGAAAAGGCCGAGCGAGGAGGAAGACGAAGACGCCGTGGCATCGGCGGTGGCGGAGGAGGATGCGAAGGGATGGTCCGACCGGAGGTGCCGCGGCCGGGGAGGTTGCGGCGGCGGAGTGACGCTGGAAGGATTCGTCTTGGGCGCGGCGGGGAACGGCGAGGGAGGGAAGACGAGGAGGAGCCTGACGGACGAGGACCTGGAGGAGCTCAAAGGGTGCCTCGACCTGGGGTTCGGGTTCAGCTACGAGGAGATCCCCGAGCTCCGCAACACCCTCCCGGCGCTGGAGCTCTGCTACTCCATGAGCCAGATGTTACGCCTCGACGATCCGAACCAACAGATGTCTTCGGAGAACTCCCCTCTTCTCGCCCATTGGAGGATCTCCAGCCCTGGTAAGCTTGGTCCTCTCGTTTCCCTCCCAGTGATTCCAGCAATTCGGAGGATGGACAAAGACGATTCAGTTTTGCCTCGATTGCTTTATCTCTTCGTCGTGCTCGATATTCCCCACAAGCTATTTAAAACTTTGACGCTTTGATTTTTCTACTAGAATCGGAGGGTGAAGGACTATTTTGTTTCTACAATTTTGCCCTAAATCAACTTCCGCCATTAAATGCGTAAAAGTTGCAGCTTTTCTTATTTTCTTCTAAATCTCGACATCTGATCCTACTAATGTTGCAACAAATCATGTTTCATGCTACTTTGCCTTTTGTGAGTTTCTCATCCTTTGCCATTGATTTGAAGCAACAACTTTGCCGAATTCAAGTATGGCTATTCGGTTCATCCGTTTTTGGTGTATTTATTAGGAGACGATCCAGATGAAGTTAAAGCAAGACTCAAGTATTGGGCACAAACAGTAGCATGTACTCTACGGTTATGCAACTGAAGTTGTGCCTATCCTTTAAAGTTCATCTACATCCGGAAGAAGCAAGATCCATGCAATCTGCTGTAAGAGCTATCCTCTAGGGTTTAGAATCAATGCTGAAGATGGCAACTAAAGTCCCTTCACAATAAACAGAGATGAATAAAAGTAATGGTTCATATTGCTACAAGTTCATGTACTATACATGCCGAATAAATGATTCTTCTTCTTATAAATGCTGTCCATGTACCTAAGTGGTGATCCATTGGTAATTTGTGTTCATGTTGATGAATCTTTAGACTAGTTTTGGTTCATGGTCTTGTTTTATCATGGCTATCATAGTTCAGTTAGCAGGTGCCTGAACTCTGAAGCTTGGGAACTCCCAATTCTTTACTGGTCGGGATCTAGAAGGTAAGCCATTGGGTTAATTTCTTTTCCCAGATCTTCCTCAGGTTGTTAACTCGGAGAATATTATCATATATTACATTGATATTTCTAGTACTTGGATCATTTTTTTCTCATTCATGGCTATGGAACAGGAAAACTTGATACTCCTCAGCGACTAAGGAAACAATATCATTGCAGATTCAAGCTTCTGGTTGGCATGATCTAATTCAGACTGAAAGGAGATTTGCATATATACTCAATGCTGAACAAATCCAGGTTTGATCCAACCACAGAAAGAACCTTGTTGATACTCAAATAATCTTGAAATGGAGCTTCAATGTTTATACAATTAAATCATAAATCACTTAAGAGTTGGAGGTGTAAGAGGTAAGGGAGACTGAGTAAAATATAGTTTGTGTAAAAGCAGTCTAAAAGATTCGAATATTGTTAGTGATTGCGTTGTGAAGAATTTATTGGAGCGACCCAAATAGTTGTGACTAATGATGATTTGTTATGTGTTTCAGCCATTAGAGTAAGGTCACTTGTTCTATGAGGATTCTAATCTAAACTCAGATGAATAATCAGCTTACGATTGCTTCCATGGAAATAAAAGGTATTTTTTCGTTTAAGCTATGAGACTATAGAATGAAAAGAACATCTGTGATCAGTAATACTGATGGTTACCTTCCGAAGATGCATGAACAATAAAATTGGCAGATGGAGGAGAATAACAACTTCTTGACAGTTTGCAAGATGCAAACAAGATTCCTATTTTGTGTCGATACTGGAACATTCTTCCTAACATGTGTTTAATTTGTGAAAATCACAAGATGGTCTCTCACGATAGGAACGCTTGAAGTGATATAAACTTTGTAGTTTTGTAGACAGAAAAGTAAGAATTGTATTTAACACATGTCTATGATACAGGAGACAACTTGAAAGTAGAAGACAAGAATTTGCTGAAGACAATCTGATTGAATAGGATTTGGAGGAATCTTCATCTCCTTTCTTTTTCTTTTTTGGGGGGCCTCAAGACCAAATTGTCGAAAACAAAAATCTGAAAACATGAGGGGAAGAAATTTTGAGTTTTCATGTCTGATCTATGATTGATGGATACTCTTAATATTTAGAACTAAAAATACATGCTTCTGAGGTAATTCTTCATTTGAATGTTTTTAATCTGTTATATGGAAACATTACGGAAAGATAAGATTGAGAATATTTTAAATTCTTCATTGGATAAATGTTTTATAATTGTTTTGTAAAATTTGTTTTTTTCTATCTATTTTTATTCAGGAAATAGAGTTTAAAGGTTGTAAAGCATTTTATTATAAAGTATTATTGTTGCGCTAAAGCTCTCCTAACTTTCAAAATTTTCATCTTACCCCTAGAGTTTAAATAATTGCATTTTACTCGTTAGCACGGATGGCTTTGACCTAATTAAGTCGGCGAGATGAGTTGAAACGAAACAAGTTCCAAAACTCAACTTTGGCAAGTAAAGAGCTCCGTCGATAGCTACTTTGGGGCACAAACCCGACCGATCTATTGACCTAACAAAGATAACGAGGAGTGGGAGGATGTAAAATGAAAGTCTTCGAAACTAATATAGATGAAATTCCAATACTTTTCTCTAATAATTATTTTTTGGGGGGTAAGTTGATTAAGTATGTAATTGACCAATTCCCACCTACTTCACCACTAATTATTTGTTTGTTTGTTCCAATGAAGTCTTCAAAGTTGTGCCTCTTCAAGCCTTCCCAGTTTGAACTCTGACCAATTCCTTTCTCCAGTGATTTCTATATAAATTCCAATCCCCAATTCTCCTCAGCAGACATGAGCGAGTCTATGAAGAGATCATTCGCCATCCTCTCCATCCTTCAAATCACCATCTTCTTCTTCGCCTTCTTCTCCTTTGTTGATGCCACGCGACTGAAGGATGGTCGCTGCGACGAGCTCTACATTGTCGAGGAAGGGGAGACTCTCCAGACGATAAGTGTCAAGTGTGACAATATCTTCATTTTGGACGATAACCCTCATATCAGTGATACGGATGATATCGGTCCAGGAACTGTTCTATTCATCAGACAAGCTTGAGAGGTTGATGAATGAAGTAGTGAAAGGTAGTTTATAAATGTGTTTGTTGCCATAGCTTTCTTGTATATATATATATATATATATTTCAAATAAAAATGGATGTATTTATAATAAAATTATTATTCACTTATTAATAAGTGAGAATAAAAAGAAATACGATGGGAAAGTCGTAAAATATCTCCTTGATGAAAACCAAAACAGGCCATGTTTGATGATTTTGAAAACAAGATGGTGCCTTTTGACATTTAGCCACAAGCTTATAAATCTAGCCCAATAGAAAGCCCATTGAGCCCAGTTCTTACACGTGAAGCATGAATCCACTTCAGCGCCCTGGTGATCTTCATTTCTCGATTCCCTAATTCACTCGATTCGTCTTCGTGGGTCGTTGCTTTCTTTGCGATGGATTCATTCCAAGGTCGTCGCTTCGCCGGCGGCGGCGGTGGCGGCGGTGATATCCAACAGCCTCAGCAGAACCCTTTCGCTAGCCCTTATCATCATCAGCCCCAATCCCATCTCCCTACCGCCTCTAATTACCCCTACAACCCTCCGCCTCCTCACCAGAGCCACTATCCGTCTCCTCCTCCTCCTCCGCATCCTATTTCGTCTCAGCATCAGTCGCCGCCTCCGCCGCAGTGGGTTCATCCTGATGGCCACTTTCAGCAGCAGCAACACCACCATCATCACCCTGCTCCTGCACCGCCCTACCCGCCGCCTTATGCAGCTCGGCCAGTGCAACACCAGCAGTACCCTCCTCACCACCCACTGCAGTTGCCGCCGCCTCCGCCTCACCATTCAGCTTTCCCTCCGCCACCGCATCAGGTTTGAGTTCCTGTTGCCCCTTCTATTCTTGTGTTGGAAAACATTCGGCTCTTATTGCTGTTCAGGTAGCGTACGTGTCTAGGCGTTGGCCTTTGTTTTAGAAAGGGTTTTATTTTTCACTTTTTTTCTGGACACTTTGGTTCTATGCTGGGATCAATAGTCCATTTTTTAAATATATATCTTTTTTTGTTATAATTTGCTTACAGAAACTTTTTCACGTCTTGAAGAAAGGATCCAATGGAGCTAGATGCAAATGTTTCTTATATACCTGATGAATTTTTGCAGGGATGGGGAGGTCAATCATGGCAACAGAATCAGGCATGGGAATACCAAGGTCAAACTTAGCTTATATTAACACATTCCCATCCACCCCCAATGCATCCATTTAACATAACTAAAGTTATATAAATAAATATAAGAAATTAATATTTCAAAAGGATGCTTTTTGTTTCTCATTTCCGTAGAAGCAATTACCAAAAATAACACATTAAAAGATAAAGCTTTTTCATATATTGAAAGCTGTGCAAGCCCCCAATTAACGAGCAAAACATCATTATTGCACACTTTTACTCTTCACCTTCCAGATTTAGTGGCTACACGACTTCTTTTTCTTTACCTGCCAAGGTTTCCTGCAGGTAAGGTTTCTATCTGTTTTTTACTGATATCAACTTGATTCCTGATTATTTTTTCCATATTCTTGCATGCCTCTTAAGGATCCATAGCATTGCCAAATGAGAATGATTTTTGCTGATTCCTATCTAACTCTGCCAAGTCCATATTGACCGAGTGTGCAAATCATGCTCTCTCTAGTGTTGAGTCTCAAGCTTTTGCAGACACCCAGACTGGAGACATTCTTCATTCTAGAGAAATCACATTGTGTGTCCAAGGGAACAATTTTTCTTAGAAAACCCCTTAATTTCTAGAAAGCTGATAAGGAGACTGCTCTACTCTGCCTTCTGACCTTTTAAGACAATCATGAGATATGGAGATTGACAGTTTTTGTAGCTTTTCACCATTATTTTACTTTGCTTTGCTAATTATTACCAGCTGATTATTCTTCTTGGTCATTCCTGCTAATAAGTCAAGTAGCTTGATTCCATTGGGCCTGAAATTTTACTGTTTTCCCTTATCTTATAATGCTAAAACTGGAATACTTTTTAAGTTTCTCTTGCTTGTATGTTGATTTATTATCCTTCAATTCAGAAAGAAGCCTATCATATAATGCTGTCGATGAGTGGGCTGCCCGAGCAAAAGAATGGGCAACTGCCAAATCAGGAATAGATAACCATCAGAGTAATTCACAGGTTGTGTCTGACGGAAGAAACGAAGTCCATAGTCACACATATCATGATCAATACCAAGCCACAGTTGGTCCTCCTACAGATGCTCAACAATCTTTGCTTTCTCAGTCCACTAACCAACAGCTACCCCATTATACAATGGATCAACAGAAACAAGTCAATCATGTGTATCCCTCTACTTCATTGGTCTCTGGGTCAACTTATGTAGGAGACATGCATATCCATTCTGCTACTGGAGAAGATGCTGTTGCACAACCGAAGGCTCTTACTTCACCTGGAAATTTTTTTGGGTCTACACCATCCATTTATGAGCAGGAGGTACCTTATAGTTATTCTTCTGTCCCAGGTAAAGTTCCTTGTAGTAATTTTATTTGCATCTGGATGGTGTACCAATTCCTGGTACCATAATCATAGTTGGATTGTTTTTTTCCTTTTGCAATGGTTCTAGAAAGGTGTTTTGTAGCTTATCATTATTTTACTCTCTATTTCATAGACAAATAAGCATGTGGTTATGAAGTTTTCAGTTTAGTCAGAACATTTTAGAAATTCTTCAAGAGCTTTTAGTTATTGTTGGTTATTAGTTTCTCATTAAATTTATCTCTATTAGTTACTAACTGTTATACAACCAATTGCATTTATTAATATGTTTTTTTCCACTTTGATGACATCAAAGATTTTTTTTCCAAGGCAATCATATGCTATCTCTATTGGGTTCATGCCTAGAAAATCGACAATAGAAGCTATACATCTTCTTAAATAATTAATTGAAAAATATCAGGAGCAAAAACAAGATCTACACATGGTATTCATTATTTTTCTTATGATAGAGTCCCAAGAGAAATTATATAGAGAATTTTAGAAAAAAGAGGTGTTATCGTAACATATATTGAATTAATTAAAGATATGCACGAGGATATAACGACTAGAGTAAAGATTTCAGGCGGAGTAACTGAAGCATTTCCAATAAAGATAGGATTACATCAATGATCAACTTTAAGTCCCTATCTTTGACACTAATTATGGACGAACTCATTGCACACATTCAAGACACAGTACCGGTGTACATGTTGTTTGAAAATAATATTGTTTTGATAGAAGAAATAAGAGAAGGAGTAAATGTTAAACTAGAGTTTAACTTAGCAGGAAACACTAGAAGGGAAATATTTTTGTGTTAGTAGAATAAAGACATAATATATAGAATTTAAGTTTAGTAATATTAGACATAATGAAACAATTGTTAAGATCGAAGATGATTAGTTGCCCGAAACTGAGAGCTTTATATATTTAGAATCATTTTTGAAAAATGATGGAGTGATTGTGAGAGATATCTTACATAAAATACAAACATGATGGTTGAAATGGAGGAGTGCGTTGAGTGTTTTATGTGGCCGTAAATACCTCTAAAACTTCTACAAAATCGCAGTTAGACCTGCTATGTTATATGGAGCTGAATGTTGGGCTATGACCCGAGCACATGAGCAGAAGATGAGAGTTATAGAAATGAGGATGTTAAGGTGGATGTATAGATATACGAGAATGGACAGAATAAGAAATGAGAGCATTAGAGTGAAAGTTGGAGTTGCATCTATTGAGGGAAAACTCCGAGAGACACGTTTAAGATGATATGGACATGTACTTGATGACCAATAAATGCTCTAGTTAGGCGATGTGAAACTATAACAAACACGCATATCAAACGAAGAAGAGGAAGACCAAAAAAGACTTGGTTAGCAATAATACAATAAGATAAAATTTATTCAAGTATAGTTGATGATATAGTAGGAGATAGAGCTCAATGACATAAAATGATCCATATATCCGACCTCACCTGGTGGGATAAAGCTTTGTTGTTGTTGTTGTTATATGCTACAGTTCACAATAATTTATTTTATGATGTTTTAATATGGTGGTTTCATTTCTGTGATTATCTTGCAAATCCAATCTAATGAATGTAAATGTTAAGTAGTCATAGTTCTAGAATTGAATTAAACCGGTTGCTCACCATTGCCTATATTTTTGCAGTGTGACATTTATTTTCATTATTTTTACCTCCTTTTAGATGTGAAGGCAATGACCATTTTTTATCTGCAGCACTGAAAATTCTTATTATCAGGACTTCGTTTGGACTTACAGAACCCTTTTACTAAGTTGTAGATTATGGATGCCACCGTTAATTATTGAAATGAAGATACACTTTACAGTGCATTATAAATAGTGCAAGAGATTAACTGTGTTAAGAGCTTTCTGAGGTGATTGCTTTGCAATAGAACAATGTTCAAACTCAATGATTTCATTGCTTTTAGCATATACTGCGTTCTAACAATTGTTGACACCTGGATATAGTGCATTCTAGTCGATAGTTTGTCTTGGTTGGCTATGCTATACAAGGGTGTTATAAAAAGATAGGGTGAAATTGCTACAAAGTTTCATTATTTTTTAATTGTTGTTTAGAATGACTGTTCTATGAAAGCAATAGAAAAGAAAAACTGTTGAAGATAAAGTTAGTTACCAATGTTTAGATTTAGACTATAACATAGAATGGGTATGATCATTTGATACATTGATGAGCTTATGTGACACTTGTGACATTGTATTAATGGCGTTGACTTCATGGAATGACCAAAGTTTATGGCATACTGACATTATAACAGTTGGCTGTGTATCCTTGTCAACTGCATAGAATTGTTGTGCTTACTACTGAGGGAAGAGGGAAAGGAGTCAGTTGGTTATGTTATCATTTCAATCAAACTGATCACTGGTTTCTGATTTATTTGTGCAATCTTTTTTTTAAGATTTAGATAGAGGTTGGTAGAGCAATTTAAAAGTTACAACTGAGTTAATGTCTAGGGGTGGGTGAGTCATGGTTCTAATAATTGATCTTGAAACCTATGTTACTCAGACCCATGTACGACTGTCTGACACAGACATGGATTCAAGTATCTGATATGACCATTTCTAACGATTTTCACACATGATCAATGGACATATTGGGTCTTAAGTGTTACTTTCCATCAAGTACGGAGGTAGTAGATGAAGAGTTCAAGTATCACAGCTTGAAATTATGCTATGGTCACTGCTACTATTTGTCAATGTGTACCTAGGGCTGTGCATTCGGTCAAAACCGAACCGACCGAACCGAATAAACCGAAAACCGAACAAACCGAATTTTTTTCGAACCAACCGAACCGACCGAAATTTAAAAAATACCCGAAATAACCGAACCGATATAATTTCGGTTAATTCGGTTTTAAACCAAAATAACCGATTTTTTTTATTAAAAAACTCATAAATATATTAATATACGAATTATATGTTAGCAGTTAGCACTCTGTTTACCATGGCTATTTAATTAAACATTGTTATGTTTTCTTGTGGTAAAATCATACATTTTATTGAAAATTTATAGAATTGGCAGAATACGTAACGCTTTAGAAAATAGAGATAATTTTTTCTAAAATTCTATGATGTCTTAGACGAATTTTTTTTTCTAAAATTCTTGCGGTCGCTGACTTGCTGATTCATTTTGTATTAAAAATTTACTTGTTAGTTATGGATTTGCAAATAGAGAACATAAATATCATCATCTTTATGCACAAGTTGAGGAAGATCTTATATATTTGGATGCAAAGCAGTAATGGCATAATAAGAGTCAAGGGTTTGAATGAGATGCAAGTATCACCAATAATTCCCACAAAAACACTGACCATCCTTGAAATGTTGAAACCACTTTCCACTTACCATCTCTAACAACGATCTCTCTACCAACTTGGATTGACATGAACATGATTGCAGAATGGTAATCTCTACAGATTCTTAAGAACTTTTACTGGAGCTTCAGCTGGTAACTTTAGAAGGCCATATGCAACGGCCAATTTCTCACTATGGGTAGACAAGACCTACTCTTTTTGCTCAATCTCAATTATATCTTCAGTTTTAAAATGATCAAAAATCTACTTTCTAAAAATCATGTATAATTTTTCCCCAATCAATAAAATATAAAAATTTATAATCAAGTAAAGATAAAACAAGATTATCTTAGCAATGAACTGAGAACATGTCTGAATATTACCAAATTTGCTGGATAATTAGAGTCATGATAAGGAAATCAAGCTCACTTCATGCAAAAATAAAAAAACTAGTCTCCACAACTTGTTTTGTTCACAACAGCTAAGACAATACAAATTACACTTTTCTTATCAAAAGATAGCTTATCCAACTTGAATTGAGTAGAAGCATTAGAGGGCTTGACCTTCAGTCACTCCTTCAGCATCATAAGTAGTCGAAGATGTTGCATATACTTTTCTAAGAAATGAAAAGGGAAAAAGAAAATAGTTAAAACGGTAACAAAGCATCTTGAATTTGTGTTGGCAGTCTAATGATAAGCAAGCTCAATTTAGAAGGGGTTAGAATTTGTATAATAGCAAATGTTGGGAGGAGTTAAACCTTTCATGATGACTCATAGTCATGACACAAAATATCACCATGAAACTAGCAAAATTTAGTGCATCAGAACCTGATTATAGGACATAAAAAGAATAATGAAGAGATTAATATAATCTAGATAAAGGAACTTTCTCCTATTTATAAGTTTGATTATAAGTTAATAAAAAAAAAGAGACAATTCTCTTTTAGGAAGCAAAAAAAAAAGGCATACACTTTAACATTTTCTCCACCAGCAGCTTCCTCCAAAAATCTGTGGATAAAACATAGAACCATAGACATAAGGCATTTAGTAGACAAAATATGAAATTTTATATAGGATGCAATTTGTAGTGGAAAGCCAACAATTATTCTAGAAGTTGTAGCTGATTATGATCTTTGGATATGACATGCATATTTTGGTTTACCTGGATCTAACAATGACATTAATGTATTGGAGTCTTCTCATCTTTTTTCTAACCTTGCTCAAGGTATTGCTCCCCCTGCTCGTTATGTCATTCA
>JBBMJZ010000019.1:23009784-23024024 GCA_037833815.1 Zingiber zerumbet
ACATATGACCAAAACAAAATCAATGCAGAGAATAGAGATTACTATAAAATATTAAGAAGATAGAATCACTACTTACCCACACTAGTTGGCGGTCCCTGCTACTGTGGTGCGAGGACGAGAGGGAGATGGGGATCTGGAGGAAGACTCTAGTAAATCACTCTTATGAGTTGTGAATCCAAATCTGCACAGAAGTTATGCCTAGGCAAAAGCAACACAATGGCAGTCTTAAGTATCATGTTTTCTCCTATCTTTTGAGCAGAAGCTATGCCTCTAACCCCAAAACAAACCAACAACAAAATAAAAGAACAAAATCAACAATAGAAAAGCACTTACTAGATATTATTGCTCAATGTGGAGATTCAAGGTTCATGGCGAGAGGGAGACCTTGATTGTGAGAGAGACGAGAGCGACTTGAGGAGGGTTGAGGCTGTGAGAGAGCGACAGTAAAAGATCACGGGAAGTGAGGTGCGGAGAGAGCGAAGTTGAGGGATGCGGAGAAAAGGAGAAAAAACTGCGGATGGTTGAAAACGTGAAGTGAGGTGCGGAGACAAACGACGAGGACGGGAGACAAACGACGAGGACGAGGACGTGAAGTGAGGGATCGAGGCTCGCCGTCGCCGGAGACAAACCACGAGGACAGGAGGGATCGAGTAGCGGGAGGGGACGCGAAGCTGAGGGATGTGGAGAAGAGGAGAAAAAAGTCGCGGGTTGAAGACGTGAGGTGCGGCGGAATAGATTTGGGATTTAGGGTTTGTATTTTCTATGTGAAGTGTGTGTGGCGGAATAGACGTGATGTTGTGAAGTGCGACCCGGCGGAATAGGGTTTATGGATTTGATTTTTAAATTATGATTATTATTTCGGTTTATTCGGTTAAACCGAATTTTGATTTCTAAAACCGAAACCGAACCGATATAGTCAAAATAACCGATTTTTTTAAAGACAAAAACCGAATTACCGAATAGACCGAACCGAATTTATAAATTTGGTCGATTCGGTCGGTTTTTTCGGTTTAACCGAATTTTTGCTCACCCCTATGTGTACCTTTCTTTCCTGGCATATGAATGGTGGATGAGGAAAAACATTGTTCAAAATAATGCACACTTTGCAACTTTTTGGCAAAATGTAAATAGTTGTTATAATTCACTAGTCTCATCCGTATCCCAAAAGTGCTAGGAGAATCATGCACACTATGCCGACTTTTTTTTAATTGTGGAATTGTGTGTTGTTTCAAAAAACAATCATAATTATTCTTGGGATTTCTTGCATCTCAAATTTCTTGTGATTTCCTTCTCTTTTTTTCTGCTGAGATTGTGAAGTTTTCTAGTTGAGCTGTTCTAGCCAATTTTTATTCTCACTGTAGATGTGAGGTTTATACAAATTCAGACAAGCCTTGAACTGTATAACTACAGAATGGATGTCTTTTGTCATGATCAACTGAATAATGACATCACAAAATGTCTGTAACTACAAATAAGTGCTGTCATGCAAGAAAGAATAATTTGAGTTAGATGCTTTCTCATTTTTATCTTAACTTTATGGTGAGGATTCAGGAAGGTAATAAGATCACTGCATTCTTATGTCTCTACCTTTTTCTATGTTTTTGGTTAAGGCTTTTTCAAGGTTTTCTAGGGAAGCTTTTTATTCTGTCTAGTAAAAGAATATCCTTTAAGCTTAAAATTAAAAACAACTGATGATCTAATAACTGTTTGTATCAAGTTTGCCACTTCCATTGATATGATCTAATAACTGTTTTTAGATATGTTTCTGGATTATTGTGCAAAATTGTGTTCCAGCCATTTCTTGATTGCCATCATTATCAGTTAAGAGAGTTGGTTTAAGAGCAAAATCTGTGCCTTTGATAGGACAGTGTCTATTTCACTGTCATTTTGTAGAAGTACAAATTTTTTGCTTCTGCTCCATCCTTCTGCAAGTGATTTTTGATTGTTAATACAGGTAACAGAGACTCTGTCAGTCAGTTTCATCTGCCTGTATTATCCACTCCAGAAGGTTTTGTTCATCCACCACCAGCATTAACTGATCCAAATGTAGCAGTTGATCAGCATGATTTTGACCAGGGCAGACAACCAACCAACTACACAACTGATCCCAGCAATATGCCTCTTGATTTTTAGCCTAGGCCTGTTTCAGACCTTGAATCACATCCAAAAATAAGTTATGGTCCTATTCGATCTGAGTCTTTGGGAATGATTGATCAAGATGCAATTACTATGCCTGCTCATGCTTGGGCTCCTCCAGCTGCTCCAGCAGTTCTTCCCCAAGTTTCCATTTCAGGATCAGTGACACAGGTTGCAACTGGTGTTTCATAATCATGTAATTTGTGTATTTGAATTTATGAACTGAAATTGTTGTTTTCTAGTACAGTTGGATCATCCTTTTATCCCACACCCTACCTTAGGGCCACAACCACCATCAGTCTATGGAAGGTCAATAGGGCCCAACTTTCGGCCCGGTGTCCCACCTATTAGTCCTCTCTTTGGTTTAGTCGTAGGGGCATCTCTTAATCATGCATCAATTATCTCTGCTGAAGCAAGTAGCAATTTTAATCTCTCTGAACGCCCAAAGAAAGTAGGTTTAGTTGTGTACTTTGAATCTTCATTTCGTTCAAAGTTAAGAATGACCAACATTTGTGTTTCCATATCAAGGCTGCAGTACCTAATTGGCTTCGAGAAGAAATCATAAAAAATAAATCAACAATAGCAAGTACTTATGCCAGTCATCAGAGTGGGATTTCTTACAATTCCATGGAACTGGAGGATGATGACAAGCTGTATAAGGCAGGTGATAAAATTGGTAATGCGAGTGCCGATTCAATCAAATCTACTGAAGACAAAGATGATGATGAGGTTTTCCTTTTGATTACAATCTTAAATTATTCTGATATTGAACTTTTCTTTTTATTGCTGAATCCTACAGTAGCATTGCATTTGATCAGGCTTGCTTATTCACTTATTATACATAGTTTTATCTACAATTTGAACTTTTCTTTTTTTGCTGAATCCTACAGTTGCATTGCATTTGATCAGGCTTGCTTATTCACTTATTATACATAGTTTTATCTACAATTTGAACTTTTCTTTTTTTTGCTGAATTGTACAGTTGCATTGCATTTGATCAAGCTTGCTTATTCACTTATTATACACAGTTTTATCTACAATTTAAGGAAAAGTATCATCTCCTGAATAGCTTTGATAGTGCCCATACCACTGCATGTGTTGTCTCTATAGGAAGTGCTTGTCTGCATTTACTGTGATATTGCAAAACATGCAAGTAATGCCACAACAATCTCTCATAAGAAAAACAATTCAAGCTTTTAAAATTCTTGTCAATTGGCTTTGCTAGTACTAGCTTTTTGCAATTCCAAATTGGCTATTGCCCCTGCACTGTGAAGCTAGTTTTCTTCCATAATCAGAACACAGTGCTTCTGAAAATTATTCTTATTCTTGTTGTAAGCCTGGCTTTGTATTGTGTAGGATGGAGCTGAAGCTGCTAGATCAGCAGCAATAAACCAGGAGATAAAGCGTGTGCTAACTGAAGTTTTGTTGAAGGTTTTTTTTCCCACTGGATATGCATTCTTAAAATTGTTTGGTTTGTTTTCACAGTGTTTATAATTTTTGAACCAACAGGTTACAGATGAGCTTTTTGATGAAATTGCTCTGAAAGTTCTTGATGAAGATGATCTAACTGATGAAGGTAAGGACTATCTTTTCAAGTAATTGAAAATTCTAGAGTCTTCAGTTAATGGTTTAACTTGTCCTGGACTCTACATAACTTCTCACATCTTTCCCCTGCAGTAACTGAGAACAAAGAAGTTGGAAATCATAGGGTCTCTGTTTCAGGAGTATCGACAACTAATGCTTCTGCAAAGGTTTTAGTGCCAAATAAAGAAGCCAAAACTGAAAACGGTGTTCATGCAAATTCTGGCATGCAGTCTAATGCGAGTGATATTTTGGGTCTTGCTAGTTATGCTTCTGATGAAGATGATGATGATGCTCATAACCCTAAATTGTTGTTGGTTAATGAAAGTGATAGTAGGTCTCCTGAAAATGAATCCAGAAGTGGTGAGAATGGGAAGATTTTAATTAACAAAGGACTTCGAAGAGGTCCAGATGGTGTTGCTAGTGGAAGATTAGAAACCATTGATTCTTCTAATTCCAATTCAAGAAATCATGTTCCAACTTCTGTGACCATGAATGCCTCACTTTCTGATGGTAAATTACCTGATCATGCAAAGAAACAAAAAGATCCCTCCGTCACTAGTTTGCAACATCTTCCTCACAAGAATGACATACCATCTAAAATTACTTCAGACACTCACAATGCTTCAGAGTCAAAAGGTAAGACAATTAGCAATAAAGTTATTAAAGAAGATAATACACTTGCCTGTAGTGCTGCTGGAGAATCAGTGATTGCCGAGGAGCATGTATGGGAGTTGAAAAAATTTAACGGAAGTGAAAGATACCCAGAAAAGAGGAGCTACAGCAAAGAATCTGTTAAGAAGGAATCGACTATCACAGATAAGCCAAACTGTGATTCCACTGAGACAATATATTATGAAAACAAAAGAAGAGCAAAAGAAAATGGCAATGAGAAGAATAATTCCAATGATACAACCAAGGAAAGGAGTAACAAACTAGGAGCAAATTCTAAGGATTCTAATGGCAAAGATCTTGGTAGCATCACGGACAAAAAGATAGGTGCTGTAAAAGATAAAAAGGAAAGAGACAAAGAGGATACTAACAGAAAAAAGGCTAAATCAAAGGATGATAGAGAAGGTAAGTCTAGACACGACACAAAGGATCCAAGGTATATTAGTAGAAAATCACATAGCCAAAGACGTAGCAAGGAAAGTTCTTTGCACGACCATGGTACTTCAAGTAATGAACCCTTTGAGGTGTCAAAAAGGAGGTATGTTCTGGTTTCTTTATTGAGTTGACATATTATGCATGCTTATCTTGATATTCTTATCTGCATTTTAGGAGGATGCATTCTCGTTCACCACCACCAAGCAGATCCAAGACCAGGTATTGTAGAACAACTTCCATAATCTTTTTCCATTACCCAGAGATGAGAATGAACCATGTAGAAAGGGTTCAACTGTTTCATTTTCAACCTCTTTTACTTTTTGACATGGTTTTCAGATGAACAGGATGGACTATTTTTGAATCCTTTCCTTGTCTTTATTATGCACGTGTTGGATTTAGTCTAGTTTGTCCTTTTGACCCATGAAAAGAGGGGAGGTGTTAAAAATATAAATTGAGATTGAGCTTCAGAGACTAGCCACAGCTAATCAACATTAGTATGGCATTAAATTTTCAGTTGTCCAATTTGCACATATTCATTCAACTAGTAAGATTTCACTGATGCTAAATGTAGGTCATTTTAATTGATATTGGCACTTACTACATCTTTTTAATCACTTACTAATCTAACATGTGTAAAAATAATGGGATAAGCTAGAGGTTGAGAGACCCTAATCAAGTTACTGGAAGATCAAGGTTTAAGTTGTCTCACCAAATTTCTAGGAGGCTCAAATATATTATTCATGCCTGCAGATCTAGGTCTTCTGCTATTATCTTTTGATAATCTTTAAAATGTTGTTATTGATTGATGCCTGCACTTTGCTTGTGTTTGTGCTTTATATCCTTTTCTGATAATGTAAACCATGATTAGCTTACAACTTTTAGGGGGCGTTTGGTTAAATGATGGGAATGACTATGGGTATGGGTTTGATAGGAAGATGGAATGGTAATGGGAATGAGAATGAAACCCACCTAGTTATATGGGTTTGCATGATTCCCAAAAATTTAGGAATCATTCCCAAATTATCATTCCCAAACCCATAAACCAAACACTATCTTTTACTATCATTCTATTCCTTCATTCCCAAACCCACCAACCAAACACCCCCTTAGACTAAAATGTAGGTTCCAATATGAAATTTTCAATGTGCATTATGCATGCTAGTTTCAAGCAAAAACTATTACACATTTCAAGCCTTTAGGCAAACTCCATACTATTTAATATAAAGTTTTTTATGGGAAGTTTATTTTAATAAGGTCAGTTTAGTGCTGTTAATTAAAATTGAAAATTTTCTATGATTGGGATGGCTATAAGGATATTTTTTTTTTGTCATGGAGCTCTTCAGACAATAACTCTCCGGAGTTCTGATTATTATTTTGAGATGAGCTTTAAATAAATTGATTTAACTTTCATCTTCAGTAGTGGCTATTCACAATATCCTCACAATCTCATGCTTGATCTTACATGTTATCATTCTCCGATTGCTGTAGTCTTCGATTTCCTAAATCAAAGAAATCCTCCATTTGAAGTAATAAAGGTTGTCCAAATGTTGGTTCAGTTTCAACTGAACCAAATTTTTGTTGTTTATTGAATTAATTGCTAAATCAATAAAAAAAATATGGTTTGTTTCAATTTATTGCGGTAATATAAGAAGACTGTCTGGTTCAGTTTGCAAAAACATAGGTAAGATTACGTCCCAACTTTCATGTTCTCAGATGCTTCAGGATGTAGTGGAACATTGTTGACGATTCAAACTTCTTTCTAATCTTTTCATTTTTGGTTACGTTAGGAATTCTTTGTAGCTGTCAAATATCTAGCCATTTTCAAGTCTCTGTGATGGTTATTTTTATCAGTGCTGATTTGTCTAAATCTATGTCTCTTAGAGAAACTGATAAATAGCTTGCAGGTTGGTTTCCGGGAGTAAAGAATTCAGAAACACAACTTGTGCCTTTTTTAGTTTTTTTACTTACCAAATTAGTATTTATGTTTCAATTTCTAGACAAGTATCGCCGTCTCCCAATAGGAAGCACTCTCATCACAGGCATTCTCCCTATTCTTCGGATAGAAGGTAAGTCAGGAAACTTCAATATTGTTGAGGTTAAAAACAATTTTCATCCAGGTGAATGTGAATTGGACTTCTAGGCTTTGCTTCTCTGCCAATTGAGTTTTTTTTTTGTGTGTGTTTTGATGATAGTTCTTTTTTGTAACAGGAGTTCTAGATCCGGAACACCAGTTCATCACAGGCGATAAGCACTAAATGAGTAGACAAGTTGTACCTCATGTGGAGAAGGTCAAATGTTTGTCTGGGAGGTGAATAGTAGTAGCAGAAAAGGCATTTATGCTACTACTACTTGTATGAATATACCCCGATAAGTTTATTATCCGAGAAAGTCATTCGGAAATCAGTTCATCGCCTTTCGGATATGTTTGATGATTCAGCTGACAGATGAGTTTGTAGTGCAAAGTGGATTTGTGATAACAAATTGGCCCAATATTTCAATTTTCTTCACCCACATCTTGTTCATTAATGTGGAGAACAAATTGTGATAACAAATTGGCCCAATATTGTCAAATGGCATGTGATAAACTGTAAGTTAGGCTTTATGTGTCTGTTTTAATTCTGATTTCACTTCAGACAAAGGCATTGTTATAGATTTGAGTTTTGTAGTTCCATCTCCTTTCCCAATGGAAAATATGTAGCATCACAATAATATTATCAAGTAGAAGAGAATTGAAAGGATTAGAATTCTAATCTCAACAGTGATGAATATTTTAAAGGTTGATCTGTAAGTATTCATAAGCTATATTTTTTATTTATTTAATAGACACTTAATTCCATATGAAAATTCAGTTTTATTCCATATGATTTAATTAATACATAATGATAACTATTTGCTCTATTCCAATTAACAAAGCATTAAATTGTTTTTCTTCGTAAATAACGTGTGATCAAATAATAATAATAATAATAAATGTTATTTTCATAGCTTTAAAAAGTTAAAGTAGGGAAAATTTCATTTTCCCCACTGCAATTTTTTTAAATTACCATTGCCTCATCTTAAACCCTTAACAATGTCAATTTATCCAGAAAAGTGATAGATAATAATTTGAATAAATTGGGAGGGTAAAATGAGAAATTAAATTGGCTCCAAATTGTGAGGCGAAAGGCAGAGGAGGAGAAGGCGAGTTGACTCGGTCTTCTTCCTCCATTGCTAATAAAAGCTTCAACGCCACGATTCTCTCCTCCTCTTCCTTTCCCACATTAACCTCGTCCATCTCCCCGGAGCTCCGCCCGAGGAGGAGGAGGAGGAGCTGGAAGAAGAATGCCATCCTCCGGCGGCGCCGTCCGCCTCGCCGAATTCTTCTTCTGCTTCTTCTTCTTCTCCACCCTGATTATTCCCCATGGCCGAAACAGAGCTCTCGCTCAGGACTACGACGACCAGCAACAGGACGCCGGCTACCACCCCAAGGAAGAAGGCGCCTGCAACGGCGTCTTCCTGACGTACACTTTTGAGGGGCGGTCGAGAGAGTTCCCGCACGTGAAGAACGCGTCGGCGCAGGCGTACGCGTTCCGGGCGTCGGCGACGGTGCTGAACGCTATGGCGGAGGACCTTAGCACGTGGAAGATGTTCATAGGATTCCAGCACGACGAGATCCTGGTGTCGGCGTCCGGCGCCGTGATCATCGACGGCACCGATTTCCCCGCGAGGGTGGGCAACGGTACCACGTTCGCAGGGTTCCCGCAGACCGACCTCCTCTCGGCGATCGAGACGGCGGGGGACATGAACCAGATCAGCGTAACGGTGGACATGACGGGGACGCAGTTCGGCGTGAAGCCGCCGGCGATCCCCATGCCCAAGACGATCAAGTTGCTCAACGACGGCTTCGATTGCCCCAACCCCACTCGAAAAGGTGCTTTTTTATTCTCCACCTTAAAGTTTAATAAAATTCATAAACATCCTCCCCAATAAAGATAAAAATCAAAGACTCAATTTTTTTATGATAATCCTCGGTTAAGAATATACTGAACTTTTGAATATTTAAATTTGACTTATTTATTATTAAGCCTGGAGTTTTATTTAAGTAATATATTGATGACTGTTTATTTAAATTTTTATCTAATCGAACTTAATAAATATAAATTATTATTTTAAATATTTATTAAAAAAAATAAATTATATATTTTAAAAAAATTATAATATTTTTATTAAATTTTATAATTTTATTATAATAAATAAATTTAATAAATTTATCTATATTTTCATAAATAAAATATAAAATCTAAAAATTTAATATCAAAATTATTTTTTTATTTAAGAGTTATTCATGATTTTACTAGTGAACATGTTCACGAGCTTATTATGAAGTTTGAGCTTAATTTATTTATTTTAATAAGTTATTATTGAATTAAGTTTCAAATAACTTATAAGTCACTTGATTCATTTATACTCTTATATAATTAAAATTAAATAACTACCTATAGTTTCCGATAGATTTGGATTTTTTTTCCCCAGCTAATTTAAAGTTTAAGCGAACCTAACTGGTTCAATAACTTGTTTTTATTAAAAACAAACAAAATAAAAAAAAATAATCAAAGGGAGCTTCTATTCCAAATTTTTTCCTTAGAAATAATGTAGCTGGTTGTAAATGATAAAAAAAAACAAACAGGGGGGCACATGCACTTGTGCTGCGTGAAGAGCAAGAAGCACAAGAAGGCGGCGGCCGCCGCCGCCGCCAAGTTCCTTCCGCGCATGTACGGCGACCTGACGATCGCCTACGACGTGCTCCAGGCGTACCAGACCAACTACATGGCGCAGGTGACGATCGACGTGAACAGCCCCATGGGCCGGCTCGACAACTGGAACCTGACCTGGGAGTGGAAGCGCGGCGAGTTCATCTACAACCTCAAGGGCGCCTACACCCTCAGGCACGACTACTCCGACTGCATCTACTCCGAAGCCGCCAAGTTCTACCGCGACTTCGACTTCAGCCCCGTCGCCTCCTGCGAGCGCCGCCCCACCATCGTCGACCTCCCTCCGGAGCGCGCCAACGACTCCCAGATAGGCCGCATCCCCTTCTGCTGCAAGAACGGCACCCTCCTTCCCTCCACCGTCGACGCCTCCAGGTCCAAGGCCATCTTCCAGCTGCTCGTCTACAAGATGCCGCCGGACAACAACCGGACGGCTCTGTTTCCTCCCCAAAACTTCAAGATCAACGGCTTCCTCAACCCGGAGTACCGGTGCGGCCCCCCGATCCGCGTCAGCCCCATGGAGTTCCCCGACCCCTCCGGCCTCATGGACAAGTCCTACGCCATGGTCAGCTGGCAGGTGGCCTGCAACATCTCGCGGCCCAAGACCAAGGCGGCGCAGTGCTGCGTCACCTTCTCTGCTTTCTACAACGACTCCGTCGTCCCCTGCGGCGCCTGCGCCTGCGGCTGCCCTGACGACGCCACCTGCAGCCGCCACGCGCCGTCTCTGCTGCTCCCGCCGGAGGCGCTGCTGCTGCCGCCCGAGAACCGCACCGCCAAGGCCAAGGCGTGGGCGCACATCAAGCACTGGCGCATGCCCAAGCAGCTGCCCTGCTGGGACAACTGCGGCCTCAGCATCAACTGGCACCTCATGTCCGACTACCGCACCGGCTGGACGGCGCGCATCACCCTCTTCAACTGGCGCGACTACACCTACAAGGACTGGTTCGCCGCCATCCGCATCCCCAAGGCCTACAAGGGCTTCGACAAGGTCTACTCCTTCAACGGCACCAGGCTGCCGCACCTCGACGACACCCTCTTCTTGCGCGGCTTGCCCTTCATGAACTACTTGCTGCCGGAGACCGACGGCAAGACCTCCGGAGATCCCAGGGTGCCCGGGAAGCAGCAGTCCGTCATCTCGTTCACCAAGAAGCACACGCCGGGGATTCAAGTCCTCCGCGGGGACGGCTTCCCGACGAGGGTGTTCTTCGACGGCGTCGAGTGCGCGTTGCCGGACACGATCCCCATCCGATCGGCCGCCGCCCGTGTTGGCGCCACGGCCGCGGCCGCGGCCGTGGCGGCGCTTGCCTTGATACTCAGCTGAGGCCCTTGTTTAGTTCAATCAAAAACCATGCGATTGTACGTAATCTAAGAATGATCAAGGGCTCTTTAAGTATAAATTATGATCGACTATTAGAATATTCGTCCCGTTTAGAATTCAAATTTCAGCCCTCTTGATTGTTCTTCTAAGTGCAATTTTTATTTATTTATCCTAATCAATGATTGCAAAACATGAACAAGGATAATTCTTTAAGCAACGCTACAAATATTTAGAATGAAATTGCAACACAAACTTATAAAGAATTATAAGTGATCCGGTCCGAGTTCACGAAATGGGTTGACTCATTGATGTATCCGCGGACGAGTTCATTCAGTAGGTCGATGCGTGTAGGTTAGATCGGCTTTCGTTGGGTCTGGCGATGGCAATTGAAAAGATTGAAAAAGAGGCTATAAGGGAGACCTAAACAAATCTTGGTGATGCCTCTTCCAACGCTTAAGTTAGATATGGAAGGAAAATTGAAAAGAGAAGATAGTGAAGTGAGAAATTGCGACGCTCGATATGGTACACTGTTATCTTATATAGGGAGGGAAGAGATTGGTAGGATGTCTAAAAGGGCACACCTCTTTCTTTTTTAACTAAAGGGAGTGATATTGTAACTATCGTGTCTCTTTGTGCTATTGTAACTATCGTGTCTCTTTGTGCTATTGTAACTATCGTGTCCCTTCATGGTATTGTAACTGCCACGATGTGCCTGAGCTTAAGTTAGCCGGACTTAACTCTGATGCCACTCGGGTTGACTCAGGTTGAGCTCAGCCATGAGTTAATTGACTCAACCTGAGTGCGTTAAGTCCTGAGCCTGGCTAATTGGAGCTAAATTTGGAAGAGTTGGTCTGACTGAACTTGAATTCATCTCGAACGGATCAGATTTAGGTTGATCAAGTCCTGGGCCCACCATGTGGTCCCTGATATATCCGCCACATCAGTGAGTTTTGACTCCATAGAATTCAAATGAATTTAAGGAACGTTATACTTTTAAAAACTATAGGAGCTTATTGAAGTTTGTTAGTTTAAGGAATCTAACTTGGAGCTAGGCCAAGAACTAAGATAGTGTAGTCAAATTGTGTTCGAATTGCTTTGAGTTTGGGCAAAGTGAGATTGGCTTGGATAGTCTCTGATGCAAAAAGATGATAACGCTCATCATAAGTATCCTTTCATGGTGATCCTGTTAGGAATCTGAGAAGATAGAACTGTCGGTGACATGGCTGAAATACTGACCGAGTTGTCATGACTTGAAAGGTGAGCTGTCTTCTGTATTGACCAAGTCATCAGAAGTTCTCTGATCAACGCTACATGTAAACAGCGATCAGGTTGCCCTGATCCCTGACACCTCGATATTCGAGGCAGATTCCACGAATATATAAGCAACCGAATAATAGTAGAACAATGAAATAAATATAAGATGAGTAGTGACGTACCCTGGACCCAGGAGGGCAGCCCATCGGATGGATCGGTAAGCTGGTAGCGATGCTAATCGAGTCGTCGCGACCCTAAAGGGTAGATAAATATAAGTTAGCTAAGGAGCTGGATCTGACTGCCTGAAGCCGAACGTAACATGGATCCGGAAGACAGCATGCAGGCCGGGACCAACAGTAAAACATAGTCTAAGATATGACAGTGGCACGTAGGCCGGAATATAATATTGACACGCAGACCGGAACAAAGTAGCAGCTTGTAGGCCAAATAATACCAACAACTCACAATCATAATAATGATGTGTAGGCCGACACAAGAACGAAATAGCAGCTCGATGGCCGGAACACAGCGGAAGCTCGGGGAAGGTTAGATCATATCAACAGCACGAGTACACGGATCAGGGGCTGGATCGACGTCGGACCTAAGGACAAGGGCACTGGACGATCGGATCTAGCGATGGGGCTACGAGCAGTGGTATTGACATTGTGAGGTCAGCCGAGGCCATGGGTCAGCTGACGGCTGCCGCTGGATGTGGCGGCTACGTGAGGGACAGCGAAGGCAAGGGGATGCCGGGGGAGTTGGCCTCGCAGGACTTGCATGGTCGCCGGCAGAAGAGGTAGAGGTGTCCCCTTGGCAGCGGTGGTGAGGCAACGCCGAATGGGGGTGGCTGCATGCGTCCCTCGCGGCTGTGGTGGCGACGAGGAAGAAAACACAGCAATCCCCGCGCGAGGCGGCCGGAGGTGTCTGCTGGCGAGAGAAGAGGGAAAGGAGATGAGATGTATGGTGGCTCGCCAACAACGAGGGGGTAAGGCGGCTGCGGCGACGACAGTGGCGTGAAGAGGGAGAAGAGAAGGCAGCGTCGGTGTTGAAGGAGAAGGGAGGAGGTCGCCCCGACGAGGTCATTGCCTGTGGATCTCCTCAGTGGTGCCGGCGAGGGGCGAAGAAGGAGCTCCTCTCCTGGTTCTTGGTGGCGGCACAGGAGAAAAACCAAGCCAAAAGCCCCCATTCACATGAACACTCCACTCGAGTAATAACTCGGCTACATTCTTGGGGGCAAAAGGTTGGGTAGTCTGATTTGAAGCTTAATTAGGTGATGTGAATATACAAAGTTGGTCTTATGGCTCGAAGTGAAGGTAGACCGTATGGTGATCTCTTGGTCTATACAACTAAATCAGGAAGGATTAAGTTGATTATATACTAATTAGCCCTAAGATGAGTTGTAATTTAGTAAAATAGATAAAGTGTCCTAATTGAAATCTTTGAAAACTTAGCTAGGTAAGTTGGTGAATATGAGAACTTGTTGAGGTTTGAGTCGTCAAAACTAAGAACAACAATATCGAAATCATCATCCAACATTGTTATAGTTTGATCATATTATAAAATAAAAATTATAATCAATATATATAATCACCTTTCCAACTGAAGAAATAGAACCTCAACATAATTGACAATGAATGATTGTTGCTTACAATAACAAAACAGATGGATAATACAATGTGGAGGAAGGTCCTCCATGTTACCTAACAACTATGATTCTAGGAAGATAAAGAGAGCAATAGAACATAAAACTTCAGTCATGTTGTATTTTAACTATCGACAAAGTACACTGTCTGAGGTTTGAGAACGAGTAAAAGTGTACATCAGTTAATGAATGATTTGTTGTGTCAAAATTGTACAAGCTATAGTGAAACAAGACCTTCTGGTAGCTCTCTACCTTCACTTCCTGCAAAAGGGATCAGAATTTCGCGTCAATATGAACAAAACAAGAATGAAAATTTGAGACAGCGAGAAACAAAAGTGAAAGGAGTTTCTTCTGTGTGGTGTGGAACAAACATTAGCTTTTCTTAATGTGATTGAATGAAGCATTCACAACTGGCATTTGGATTAAGAACAGTTTCGGAGGAAGAAATGCACCA
>JBBMJZ010000019.1:23108928-23140232 GCA_037833815.1 Zingiber zerumbet
TTCTTGTATCGACTTTAAAAAAAAAAATTATTATTATTTAATGTCAAATTTATTTATCGGCTTTTTAACGAAGCAGTAAGATGGTATTTATCAAATCACTCAGGATACTCTATAACAATCAAAGGAAAAAAATTCAATTAAAAATTTAAAAATAGATATATAAAATGATGGGACCCATAAAAAGTGAAATGGTGGATCATAATTTTATGTGTCTATCTTTAAATTTTTTCTTGAGTTTTTTTCCTTAAATATATCATTTTTCCTTTATAAATTACCAAAACACATAACGATTTTATCCTCCCCATGTATCCCTTATGACGGCGGCGTGATTCTGAACCAAATGGCATATCTAAACCATGCTTGTTTTCTTCACAATGTCCATACGAAACAAAATCATCTCCCGATAACCTTTTTTCCGAGCGGAAATAAAATCTAAATCTAAACCTTTTTCCGACGGTATATGGTGTGTTTTCTACTGTTTTCAACTGCAACTCAATGAAGATAAATAGTCATATCCTTCGGGATCACTGTAGTCCTAACTGGTGAAACACAGCTTTGTCTATGTTTCTAACGGTATGTGTTAGTTTCAAGTTTACTAGTGGGCTGAAACTCAACTATGTTCTTTTGTCGATAAGTGCTTAAATCTTTCGGCAGAGCGAAACATTTTTAAATCCGAAGTGTCGCACTTTGATTTGATGTAAATAACTATCCAACCAATCCTAAAACTTTCGATATAGACTCACTGCTCCAAAATTCAAAGCAAAACAGAAAAACTCCAAAGCACTAAGATCATCCGCACCAACTTCTCTATCTAAAATGTATATTTTAGGGTAAAAAAGTTACTTTATGAAATTTAGATATTCATTTTATATATCAGCTTCTCTATTTCTTCTCTCTCCTCTATAATGTTTAGGGAATGAAATCCATTTCCTAAATTTAGAGAAGTACTGTTCATAAATGCATAATTTAGGGAATGGATAGGGTAGCTGATGTAAAGATTTTTTAGCTACTCTATCCAAAATTTAAAGTAAAATCTTTAAATAGAAAATCTGATATGGATACTCTTACATGTCTGAATTAGTTGTAGTTCTCGACAACAATATTGAAAATAAAAATATTTTGGGATAAAAAATATAATGGGATGCTCATTTAATTATTATTATGTTTTTAAATGTTCATTTGACGATGGGTTGCATATAGAACGTTCTTTATTTTTATTCTATTTTATTGTAAGTAAGAAATGGTATGTACCAATCACTCTATAGCAATTTAGAGTTAGAGGTTATATAACAGTTCGTCGTTAGTTCTAAAAATAAAAAATATGATGGAGTGTCTTAGAAAAAAGAGTGTTCGATTTATTAAATGTGTGATGTCCTTTTAATTTTTGTGCTATTTTAATTTAGTAAGAAAGGGCACTTGCAACTACAAAATTATTACCCAAACATTATCAATTTTATAAAAAAAATATTCAAAGTTTATTATTATTATTATTATTTATTATTTATTATTTATATAATTTTTCTACATCAGACCCATATTCGGTCCACTTACTGTCAGATTAATATTCGTATTTTACGACCTAAGGATGGACCATTATACGGATTAATTAATTTAGATAGATCTCATCTATTAAAAAGATAGAGTTCAAGTAAATCAACCAATCAATTTGTTTGATTCATTTTTTAGATTGTAAATTATGATCTAAAGGATCCTGCCTAACAGGAGGAGGAAGCCCCTCTTATCATTACCATATATACCTCATTAATATCTCATTAATTAAAGGGTGCTGTTTGTAACTGTTATATCCTCTATCACTAGCTCGATGTAAGTTAGGAAGTCGGTGAGTCTGTGACTCAAAAAAACAAAAATTTAGTCAGATTGACTTAGCTCGATCAGTCAAAAATTATTGACATGCCACTTGGAAGCTACGTTAATCGGAACCTGAAACATGTCACTTGGTCTCTGTGTTAACTTTAGTCACGTAACTCTCCTATTAACTAGGTCAAGATTGGGACGAGATCCTTTGGTTCCCTACCCCGGTCCGCTCCGTATAATAGGTACGGTCAATAGATCTCGCTAATGGAATGATCCATCATCTAAACCACATTTTACGGTCCAAAAAATCTATCCTCGTCAAGATTTTACCAATGGATCCTGGGCAAAGATCCTTTGGTCTAGGATCCCTAGATGAGTCCTTGTCCTCTTCCCAAGTGGGGTCCAGCCCACCTAACCAAGGAATGAATAGAACTCTTTCTAAGATTTAAACTCGTGACATTTTGGTCGCAAATCAATAATTTTACCATTGTACCAAGACTCTCCTTTTGAATAGGGTTTCTTCTAATCCAGAAAATTTTGAATCACAGGATCTGACCTCATAGATCCTTACCGCCACATCAACTAGCGGTTTGATCACAAGCCCAGCTTCATCGGAACCTGCGCACCTTACCCCACCCACCACTTACCCTCTTAGCTGTCATGATTTACTTTTCTTGTGATAGCCTAAGGTCGGATATAATGAAGATATTGGGGACGAATAATTTCACCTTTTTGCCACAAGCCCAGCTTCACCGATAATTGAATCATCATAAGTATATCCAGAATTAAATCTGAGTACTTAAAATTCATCTGGTCTTTTACCACCTTACCCATCCTTTGGGCATCCATTTATTTTTTTTCCAAAAATTTTAAATTAAAATTTGTTTTTTTTAAACAATAGAAATAAAAAGATACTTAATCAGATGTAGCTCTTAATACTTTCCCGTCGAATTAAATTGTGCATTCAATCGGACCGAACCAGTCGTCATGGCTGGTTAGATTAGGGTTTATTTACATTACTGCCGGCACCGCCGCCGCGCTGGCCTCCGTGATCTCCTCTTTTCCGGCGACCTAGCCGCCAGTCCTCCTCCTCCTTCTCCGAACCAGCGGGAGGCCCCTCCCCTTTCCTCCTTCCTTCCGCCCTCTACGCCAACCTCAGTCATCGAAGCCAACCGCCCGTATTTCCTCGTCCCAGTTCCGACTACTACCTCCGCCGCCTTGGCCCTGATGGCCTCGACGTCCGAATGCGTCACGCCGGTTGCTT
Source organism: Zingiber zerumbet (assembly GCA_037833815.1). Classification (NCBI taxonomy): domain Eukaryota; kingdom Viridiplantae; phylum Streptophyta; class Magnoliopsida; order Zingiberales; family Zingiberaceae; genus Zingiber; species Zingiber zerumbet. The sequence continues at coordinate 23,112,008 of JBBMJZ010000019.1, forward strand.
CCGATCGGAAGAGACGCGCCCTCGAAGCTCTCGAAAAGAGGTTTGCCTTCGAGGCAGAGCGTCGCCAGGAGAGCGTAAAGTCGAAGCGAACAAAGGATTCGGAGAGTGTAGGTGGAGTTGAGCAGAGGAAGGAAGAGAAAAGGAATGCGAAGCTTGCGCCGAGCTCAGAGGTTGACGGTGGATCTGAGCGGAGAACACGAGGCAAGGCTTCTGCCTCTTCTTCATCTAGAAAAGGTCCATTTCTAGCCTTTGTCGCCTTTTTTTCATTCATTAAGGATTTTTCGTCTCAGGTCCTCCCATTGATCTTTCTTGTTGCCCCGCTTATGAATGCCATATCTTATCCTGCGATTGGAGCAACTGTCGTTTTGGTTTTGAGTCCTGGGATTAGAAACCACTAATGGTTGTAGACGAAGATTAGGGTGAAATCAAGAGGAGGAGATATAGAGATGGAGAGAGGATATAGGAGCATAGGTAAAAAGATAACCTGCATTATTGGCTTGCCAGATTGTAACCTTGCATTTTGTTCATATTTACAGATGTTCACCCTGTTTATTCAGAGATTTCTGGGATTGTTGATGCCAATTTGCTACAACTTAATGATCTAAAGGTAGTTCTTCTAGTATAGTCTAGTTTAACAATATTCCAATTTTGCTTTTAGCATTATTGTAGAACTAGTTTTATTTTTTGGTTCGATCATATAGGTGTTTTTTTTTTAATGTTGATGAAGGCTTTGAATGCAAGGGATACTGTAAGCAAAATTGTGGATGATATTGTTGCAAAGGGCGATGAGGCCAATAAGTACACAAGGCATGGAAAAAGCTTGAAAATCGACAATTTGATCTATCTTGATCAATTAATCTCAAAGGATGATAGTTTGAAAGATGCTCGCCTGAAGGCTTTAATGAGCCACTCAAAACGGTCAAGGAACCACATGTCCAAAAGACAACACAGGAAGTGTGGATCATTCAACCTACCAAGAGAGTTCCACAAGTAAGAGTATAATGGTTTTCATATTCTAGTCTTTATTTCTGCGAGATGCTATTGTGATTCCTGATTCATTATTTCTATTAATAAAATCACAGTTAATGAGCTTACACTCCATCTCTTTCTGTTCAAGTAGTTAGATTTGGTAAACGCTTGCTACTGTGATTCCTGATTTTGTTATTTCTTACTAAAAAAATCACAGTTAATGAACTAAATGTGCCAAATTGTTGCAGAGTTGCATAAAATATTTTCTACAATGTTTTTTTTTTAAATAAAAAACTTACTGATCTGGTTGCAGATTTGATCTCTTCACACCAATGCATGAAATGTGGAAAGGATACATTGTCGAGCTTATGAAAGAAGTGGGGTATGTTTTATTCTACCCTCAAGCAAGAAACTTTGTGGTTTAAGTGGGCAGGCAGTTTTCCATGTTTCTTATATAACATCTTGTAATAATTTGATCATTTAAATTTTATGAAAATTTATTTTTATGATGAATTACAGGAAAAAGCAATTGAATGAGTGCCTTCTCAATGCAGACTTGCATGGTGCTTTCCTTTTGGGTTAGTATTTTTGGACATAACTCTGTCGTCTGTGACTGCCTATCAATATCATGCTAGCTTCATGCTTTTGATTTTACTGTAGTTTATCTACTTGTGGATGATACTTTCTTAATGTGTCATTCTAGTTGTCGAATGCAAAACAAGTGCCTACAAAGGTGAAAGTGGTATTATGATTCGAGAGACTTCTGAGACCTTTGGAATAATTACAAAAGAAAACCGGTTCCGAGGTATAATATAACTTCGACTTTAGTTTTGTGTAAAAGGATGTTTTTTTTGCACATCAGTTCATCGTTATTCAGGAATGTTCTATGTAACACATTCAACCAGTCAAAATACATTAGCATGATCTTCATCACACAATGTCTTTGCATCTTGATTTAGTTGAAAAGACATGAATCAGTGGTGCACCTGGTTTTGTTTCATTGTTTCACTTCATACTAACTTTTCTAGACATTGCGGATTAAGAATACATTTAATATTGAAATAAACAGTTTGCATATAGAATATATATTATTTTTCTTTAGATTATGGTATGGTCTTCTATACTTCGTGGCTAGGAATGAGCATTGAGTTCTTAAAAATCAGCACAAAAAAATTCTAATTAGCATGGAAAATGCTAAGATGGGAAAAAAAAATCCAGGACACAATTTATCAACTGGTGTGTTTTGCATTGCAGTTGTTCCCAAAGTGGGTTCTGTCTTCATTTTTCAAGCTGATTGTTGGAAGATCACATTGCACGGCGACAAGTTATCAAAAAGGTTGACGAACAAGCTGAAACCCTAGCCAGTTAACAAGGATGATCAGTTGGCTGAGGCAGTTGCCAACCTGTTGACTATTCCATGGTCGACGATATCTACTTTATGGAAGTGATGTTTTGCTACCCAGTTTTTTGTATGCAGATCACTCGACAAGTGCTATGTAGCTGTAGATAAAATGCACCCGATGTTTTGAAATTTTCAGCAAGAGAAAATTTGTTAGTTTTGCAATTTCCAGCATATTGTCAGTTCAGTGTTCCTACCTGAGGTGATATATGTCGCACTTTATGCCTTTGCTGGTGTTTCTTCTGATTTTCCTGTGAATGTGCTGGGAAAATCGGGAGTGACATGACCGTGTGTTCTTCATTTCTGGGAAGCTTCTTTACTTTTAATAGTAGTTTAACAAATTTCTCAGTTCTTAGAACTCTGGTTACCTGTGCCGATTCCACAGGGGGAAAAAGGATGGAGGATTTTTTTATATATAATTCGGGTGTTCATGTTTTGTCAGATAGATAGTCTATTCTTCTTGTCCATCTATCAGATAAATTATAAATCCGGAGTACAATTTCTACCTATTTAGAGCTATTGGAATTGGAATTCTGATCCTTCTAATTGTTCTTACAGGTGTTTTATTATTCCTGGGACTTGATCGAGAATATTATTGAGATGATGTTGATATATCAATTTTTATCGTTTTAATTTGCATGTGTAGAAAATATATTCTTTTCTCTTTATAAATAATGAAAAAAAAGCATTTTACGTAAATTTTGGTATTATCCAAGTCACTTATTTAACTTTTATAATAATATTTAAAGTATTATATTCCTGAAATATTCTTCTTTTACAAAATTATTTAAATTTGTTAATGTACCGTTTTGGATCAGGAATATTGTACATGATGCGTGATTTAGATATTATAAAAAATTAAGTATTTTATTTAGTTAACATGTGCGGCCCCTCAAGGATGCCCTATGCATTCCTGTAGCAAATAAATCATGTTGACCCCTGATCATTATACCAGAGATATCATGCGCCCACTGTCTGTGATACGCTCTGGGGGCAGGTTTGCTTGGAACTAAAGGGTGGATATTATGTGGTTGACTTCAAATGAGTTGAACATGGATTTTGGTTGGCATTTTGATGATTTTGGAACTCCGAGGAGTATGCTGAAAAAAGAGATGATTGAGGGGTGAAATGAATTTACCATATAGGGACGGGCTGGGCCGATGCGACGAACCGGGTAGCCCATTGGGTCGGCCCTTGTAAACGTTCTTCCTGCTCGAATGGATTTCGAGGATCTCAGTCTTCTTCGCTACCGCTTCTTCCCCCCTCCTATCCAATCGCTCCGAATCTCCAGTTTTTCCACCGTGGAGCTGCAGGATCCAGGTAATTCGTTCAGAAATCATCCTCTGCTTAACGATCCCCCTTTTCCTGGCTCGGTAGCGGATTCTTGGGTTGTGGAACGTGCTTTAGAAGTATTGTTGAATTCACGATTTGCTGCTGTCGTTGGTTTAGGTGGTTTGTCGAAGGATGCAGATGAGGAAATTCTAGGGTTTTTTTTTCCTGTTCGATGGCTTCGAGGATCAGTGGTGCGCACCACGGGCTTGGATTTGAACACAGGGGAGCTGGAAGAGGGAAGTACGAACTCAGGTGCTGCACTTGTTTCTGATACTGGAGGAGAAATAAGCATCTCTGGAGAGTGTTTGGTTGTTCGTAATTCAGAAGGAAGCGTTTTGACTGCTGATGGAATTGAGGGTTGCAGCGATGCTGCAGAAATGACAGATGCCTTGGGGGTTCGAGAGGAGACTAAAAATTGTGCAAGCAGTGAAGCTTATCATACGCCAGAAAGTAGAGGGACTGAGACAGGGAGCATCGTGGAACTTGATGTTATCGCCAATGTAGCTAAGGAGGCTAAGAAAGTGCAAGATGAAATCAAGCCAGCTGAGTTTGAAAAGAGTGGTCATGAAGTTGAAACCTTTGCGAAGTTTAAATCTTCTTCAATGGATAAAACAAGCGCTGAGAATGTTGCACAGAGTGGTAACTTTCTAGAGGGTCGAATTCCCTTGGCAGTACATAAAGATTTTGAAGCTCATTTAGTATTGGCAGATGAATCTGAAGCTCAGGGAAAGGTAGAAATGTATTATAAAGAGACAGCAGATGTCATCGAGACTGCAGAAGCAATGGATGCTGATGATCCTGATGAGGACAATAATGAGCGCATTCAGCGTCCTACCAGTGAAACAAATTTTGATGGGGAGAAGGATAAGTTTTTTGAGAATGATGATGGGGATGAGCTTGAAGACACAATCAACGATGAGAAGCGAGCTAACACATTGAATGACTCATTCGGCTGTGAGTCAGTTGGTTCACAACTTCAGGATAAATTGATTGTTCTGGATTCAACATCTTCTGGCAATTGTGTTTCAGTTGGCATTTATAAACCTGAAATTAGTGTGTTTTATGGAGAACATGAGGCAGACCTGGGTGTTGATGCGATGGATGATGGCGCTGAAGTTGATGGAACACCCAATCAGATATTGCCTCAGAATGATTATGCAATCAAACTCCCTCAGCTTTGCCTTTCTACTGCAGATGAGAATGTAGGTTTACAAAAGGAGGTGGTGAGTTGCAGTGCCATTAATGAACAACTTCATGGAACAGAAATTACTGTAGTGGGAAGCTCTGGTCAGAATGAAGGATCAACTCATAATGCTACTGCCTTGACTGGTGAAATGGAAGTTTTCCCCATGGATAATCATAACAAGTCTCCTGAGTTGGATGCGCAAACTGATGCAGGTGATTCTTCCATGTTGCACAGTGCTGAGAACAACACTTTCATCACTGAGATGCCTAATAATGACTTGATTCAGAATGCTCAAGTTGAAGAATATCCTGTCCAGCAGAAACAATTAAAAGAGGTAGGTCTAGGGTCGATTGATGTTGAAAACAGTCAAGTGATTAATGACAAAATAAATTCTGATCTGGCTAACCCAATTTTGGAAGTAGACATGGCTGATAAAGATCCATTGGGTGAATATATTCCCGATGTTAGTTTCATGATTACAACTGATTCTGATGCAGATATAGACATTAGAGTTGCCGAAGCTGACGTTGTGGACATTAACTTGTTGGAAGCACACATGACTGGGAGGTTTTCCGGTGTAGGAACAGATACAGATGATATGGAAATTGATAGATGGAACATGAAAAATAATGAAAGTACTGCTATGACTGATGGCTCCATTCCAAATCCTCCAGTCTTAATGTCAAGTAACCAGTTTGTTCTTGATGATAAACTCAATGTGGGAGATACTATATTTTCATCCACAAGTTTGGTTTTAGAAGCAAAATCTTCAGACCAAGATATGATGATTGATGAAGAACTCCCAAAAGGTGACAAGCAGACATTGATACATGCTGCAAGACCTGGGATTTCAATTGAGGATATTGGCGAACATGCTTGTTACTACTTTCCTTCAAAAGATGAAGATGGTTTTTCCATTTCTGATCTGGTTTGGGGCAAAGTCAAGAGTCACCCTTGGTGGCCTGGCCAAATTTTTGATTTATCTGATGCATCAGATTTGGCATTGAAATATCAAAAAACCGACAATTTTCTGGTGGCTTATTTTGGGGACAAGACGTTTGCTTGGTGTGATGAATCACAATTGAAGCATTTTGACAAACATTTTCCGCAGTTGGAAAAACAGAGCAGCTTAGATGTGTTCACAAGTGCTGTCAATGGCGCATTGAATGAATTCTCTAGGCGCATTGAGTTGGGTATGACTTGTTTTTGTTTGCCTGAAGATAGCAGTATCAATTATAAAAAGTTAGAGAATGCTGGGATTTGTAAAGGTAGTAATGGCTATGTACTTGACAGGCCCACTATTTTAAGCTATTTTGAACCTGACAAACTACTTGAATATGTCAAAAATTTAGCTCAGTTCCCTGATTCTGGAACTGATCACCTGAGCCTTGTGGTTGCAAATTCTCAGTTGAAGGTGTTTTACAGGTCCAAGGGCTATCCTGAACGAACTTCTTTCAAATTGTTTGATGGAATAATTGACTGTGATGATGATGTTATATGCTTAAATTCTGAAAATGTTGGGAAAGATTTGTTCAAGCAATCAAATCATATTTTCTGTGATCCTGGAGAACTGAATGCACAAGGACTCGGTAACCACAAGCACATATTGGAGGATGGGAAAAAGCAAAAGATCTTGTCTGAGCTAATGGAACCTGAAGTTTCTCAGCAAGAAAGTGGCATAATAATTAGATCTTATGTTGAAACTGATCATGATTCAGTCCCATTTTCTTCTAGCAAGAAGCACATGGCTATTGACGTAGATTCATCCGACTCAGCAAGAAATAAGAAAAGAAGGACAGAGTCAGTAGGAGATATGGAAATGAACTTACCATCATCAGCTACTAGAAGTTCATTTAAAGTTGGAGAATATATACGTCGTGTTGCAAGCCAGCTGACAGGGTCTTCATCTAATCCAAGGACCTCTAATGAAACATCCCTGAAGACCTGTAAGGGGGATAGCGTATATGATGATTTTGCTTCCGACGGTTTAGGGGATACTGTGATGGAGACCCCAAGTTTTGAACCAGATGATTTGGAGTATGATGCCTCTCCAGATGAATTGTTCTTGCTTCTGCATTTAGCAGCGAGAGATCTTATGCAAGGATATGATTATCTATCTAGCGTAAGCAGTTTCTTCACTAAATTTAGGAACTACTGTGTTTTTTCTTCTGCTAGTGAAGATAAGCATCCTGAGGAAGAACAAGCTGAGAAAGATAACAAACGGGGAGTCGAAACTTTGTCAGCTTTTTTTGAGGTAATAGAAGCTGATCATATGCTCGACTCTTACTGGTTTGACTTGATGCCTCATAACCACCCTACTAAAATCAAAGTTGAAGATCATACTCCGATTCATAGAAAGAGAAGGAAATCTTCAAGACAGACATCTGCTCTGGTTTGTGTTCCTGTTGTGCAAGCCACAGAACATATTCAAATTGGAATAGCTCGTCCCAGTATGAAGCAAGTACCATCCTCAGATAGGCCCATAATCAGTGTCAATGCAAAGATGGTTGATAAGTTTATGCCAGCAGCTTTGATTTTGAATTTCAATGGATCCAATTCTCTTCCTTCCGAAACTGACCTAATTAGGATTTTCAGTCGTTATGGACCAATAGTGGAAACAACAATAGAAGTCCATCCGAAGAACAATAGTGCCAAAGTAGTTTTTAAGAGGCGTACTGATGCAGAAATGGCTTTTAGCAGTGCTGGAAAATATGGTTGGTTTGGGCCATCACTACTCAATTATGGTCTCAGATGTCCATCATCAACACTAGATACTTCTGCAGACATCCAACAATCAAACAAGTGTCCTGCACTACCAGAGCAGAGTAGTAACTTTGAACCCCCAGGTAATATACATTCATTTATGTTTAGTGCTTTAATAGAAACCAAATATCAAGATAAACACACTGAGATTGGCAACATAAACATTATTCATTCATCAACAGGGAATGATTCAAATTCCAATCTGAAAATCACATGTGATGCAGAACCAACGGAGTGTATCGATGCAAACATCCCAAGTGGCCATCCATCAGTTTCCAATGCTTATGTAGACACTAATTTCTCAAACCAAAGTGAACTAGTATTGACTGAGAATGGTAGAACAGATACTGTTGTTGCCCTTCATACGCCTGATAGAACAGATACTGCTGTTGCCCTTCAGACAACTGTGTCTGATGCATCTCCAGACACCGGTCTCCAGATGCAAAGTGATACTGGTATCACCGAGGAAAGCAACACTGTTATTCCAGGTGAGGTTCACTCATCAGTGTCAGTTGTTCCGCCTGATTCTGACCTCCAGAGCCAAATTGATGCAGTACTCGTGCAGAGTAGCATCGCCAATGCTCTCTGTGACATCCATCCACTCAGATCTGACACTTATTCAGACACTAATCTCCAAAAAAAAAACTGAAACAGCATCTGACAACATCAGATCCGCTGCTTCTGACATTCACAATGAACTTCATCCTTCCATGTGTGAAGCTTCTATGCTTGATAATCCCCATGGTGAAGGTGATACAGTAATGATAGCTAGCAGGTCAATTACTTCTCTGGAATCTAATGCCCCAAACCAAAGTGATGTAGTACCCTTTGATAATGACAACAAAAACTGTCCCTGTGATCTTCATCCATCAACATATTACACTTCTGTCGATGCCAAACTCTAAGAAAAGTGTGAAACAATATCAGACATCACTATTAGTGATGTTGTACTTAGAGATAGCACTGGCATGCACAGTGAGCTTCATGCTTCCATATGTGACACTTTTTCAGATGCTGATCTCCAAGAAAAGAGTGATGCTGTAGTCAGATTCACTGATTCTGAAATTCCCAATGAACTTCATCCTTCCGTATGTGCGGTTCCTCTTCCTGATGATCTTCATGGTGAAGATGAAACGGCAATGACAGAGAGTAGGTCAGTGATACCTCTGCTGATGCCAATCTCCAAGAAAAGTATGAAAAGCTATTGGACAGCTCCATAAGTGATGTTATCATTAGAGATAGCACTGGCATTCATGGTGAGTTTCATGCTTCCGTATCTGATGCTCCTATACTCAATAATCTCCTTGCAAAAAGTGATGCAGGACTGATAGAGAGATCAGTTACTTCTCTAGATTCTGATGAGCAGAACCAAACAGATGCAGTACTCGAGGAGAGTAGCACCACCAATCTTCCCTGTGACTTTCATCCACCATTATCCGACTCTTCTCCAGATCTTAAAGAAAAATGTGAAATAGTATCAAACATCAATTTTGATGAAATTAATAATGCCGTAGTCAGAGAACATAATGACTCTGACATTGGCATCAAGGTCATGGTACCTTACCTGATTCTCTTCTCAATGATCTCCATGGAGAAAGTGATGTGGTAATGGCAGCAAGTAGTGAGACACAACTTCCTGGCAACATTCATCCATTAATTTCTGATACTTCTGCAGAAGCCACTCTCCAAAGTGAAAGTGATGCAGTACCCATAGAGAATAGAGATGTAAATTCCTCAGAAATTATCCATGGATCGCCACCCAATACTTCTCCAGAGCCATAATACACTAGTGATGCAGCACCAGAGAGAGTAACAACTTGGAAGATTCTGGTAAGATTCATCATGCACACATAGTTCTATTCTCCCTGCCCAACAAAGAGAAAAAGGAAAATGAGGCTTTCAGTTGTATTGCATGTGGTTTAAGTTTGAGTTAGTGTATCAAAATGTCATGTATTTTTTTGTTGTGATTGTTACCTTAGCTAATTAGGTTGTCTAGGGTAGGCATACGAATGGGATTAGAGAAAACTCTGAATAGTTGTGATAAACACCTTGTTGTCTTTCCAAGTATGCATTCTTATGCAAATTCATGAACTGTATGCAAGGTGTAGGGGAAGAACTAGTTGCGAGAAAGAGTTGCTGATGTGGATGATCAATATGGCTAGATCACTTTTAAAGAGTTCATGCAGATGTGTCATTAAGGTATTATCTGGCTTTGATCTTGATTTATCTCAGAAAGTACTGTGCGGCAATTCTAGTTCATGTTGTATAATAGATGTAAACTACCTTATCCTGAAGGGATTCCTTATTATAAATTTAACAACGTTGCACAACCTCCATTTAGTGTGAAATTTATAAATTACAAGTAATTCGATTTCTCTAGAGTTTAACATAATATATAAATTCTATAGAATTACAATATTAATAATCCCACAATAGAGTTAATCAATTAATTACCGTAGGGTAACTTTATATATATATATATATATAAAATAAATCAATTACCGTAGGGTAACTTCTATAGAATTAAATTTTTTTTCCCTAAAATTTTCAGCAGTAGTTGAGATGAGAAATCATAGCCAATAAACGTTTTGCTATAATTAATAAAAACATTCCATTTTGAAGAGAGAAAAATGGCTCTCTTAAAAAGAGCTATAGTTAATCCGTGTGCTATGCTCTTAATAATAAATCTCTTATTTTGTAATTCATAGAGTTACGTTTGGTTTACATATTTTTATTTTTTTAAATATATATATTTTTTAAAAAATAAAAAAATAATTTTTAGATATTTTTTTCAAAAAATGTTATTTATTTTTTTTAAAAAAAAAATAGATATAAAAATATAAATCAAACACTATTTTTTTAAAAAAACACACATTTTTTAAAAAATAAAAATAAAAAATACGTAAACAAAACACACTCTCATTCTCGGAATGTGTGTTTTTTGAAAAATAAAAAATAACTTTTAAACACTCTACTTTTTTTAAAAACACTATCTAATTTTTTAAAAAATAGAGGTAGAAAATAATAAACCAAACTCTATTTTTTAAAAAACATATGTTTCTCATAAAACGAAAATAAAAAACACACAAACCAAACCAAATGTACTCATACTCTCATTCTCAACCTTCCGACCTATTCTCTCATCATCTAATTGTATTTTATCGTGAAACTAACAATACAGGATTGTTTGTCTGTCTATCTATTTGTGGAACTTAACGGTTTGGGAAAACAAATATCATTTTTCCTCCGATTCTCAACTTTCTGATATCATCCATGTATTTAATCTGTTTTTAGCTCAGCTCGATTGATCCAACTCGCTTGGCTTGAAATGATTAGTTCGCCCAAGTCATCTATAAATTGTCAAATCTAACCACCTTGCTCGATTGTCTTGACCAATTGAATCGCCAACCCCGGATACAACAAACTTACCCGAAGTGCTTTACTCACCTAGCCAACTCAAATTATGCTCTACAAATCATGAACGACCAGGGTAGCTAATTGTTTAGACCTCTCAAATCGACCGAACCACCTGACCTACCTTATTTGAACCGACTAACCACCCCTGGTTAAGAGGGAAATACCTTCACTATTTGTATCATTGTATGCCAAATATATAAAAACAAACTCTTTTTTGTGAAAAAAATATTTCTAAAATACTTTACACAAATAAAACATATTCACTCAAACATAATTGATATCAGCTGTAGCAAACACATCACACAAACCAAAGACTAACCAGATAAAAGATATGAGCAAGGCTACTTATATGTAGGAATAAAACATACCCTTGGATGATAACTAGAGATCTAAGTTAATATCATCTTATTTACATTACTTTTATGTGCACGCGTAACCGCTACCTATCGACTTAACCTGAACTATGTACAATTTTGGTGCCTGGACTGTCGTCCTTTTGGTGTGCATAATAATCTGCCCACCACTAGGCTCCTCCTGCTGCTACTTATTTACATCGTCTCAACCTCATGACTCCAAATCATATTCAAAGCAGTGAGTATCGATGGTTTAGAAGAGTTGCAATGCCTTGCCGTGCTTAGTGCTTACGAGAGGTGAAACGATCCCTGACCTTCGGTTATCGCATACAACAGTTTTTCTCTCATTTTCTCCTGCAGTGCAAGTTGAGAGAAATGCATCATATTTCAGTTGAGAGAGAGATACATCAGTGAAAATATTCTACATGTCAAAAAGAAATGCATCATATTTCGATTTGGTTTGACTTTTTGCCTGGAGTCATGGGATTCAATTTCAATAATTGAACTAAATTTTCAGTCTCATTTGTAGTTTCTAACTACAAATCAAAGTGGACCCCAAAACAATTTTTTTTAAAAAATTGTTCGTTAGTTCTACACTTAATATTTCATTCAGGAAACTAATAATTAACTAAATATGACTTAACAAAAAAAATGATAAATTGCAAAAACAAAAGACCAAAAAATCAATTTAAGTGATAAAACTGTCGTTTCTCATCGTATAGAAGGCAAAGTATTGTTTAAATGAGTCATCCAGATAAAAAATAAAATAAAAGAGGAAAGAAACAAAACCTTGGAAGAGTAAGGTGGGAGCTTTAGATAATTAGCACAAGTCATCACACTTGGCAAATCCAAATCAGCATCACAGCTACCATGCTGCAATTGAAAATAGAAGCTTGTTGTTACGCGCACAGAATAATATTGGTGGATTATCACACTGTAAATTCTAACCTTGCGAACAACTGTTAGTTTAGGGTTAAGTGCAGCTAAGCCACCATGTGCGAGTCGAGGAGCACCAGTAACAAATTGTAAGAAAGCCCTACGTTGATCACACCCAAATTCTTGAATGATTTCTAACAACTGCAAAAGAAAAAGGGACAGACTGTGGTAGGTTTGATATTGTGAATAAAACATTTCTAGGGAGATTTGTGAAGATAACTGACATTGATAACAGTAGGGCTGCTCATTGTATATCCATGGTCGAACTTGATGTGATCCACAAGTTCAGTGAACTGTATAGAAAGGGACAATAATAATCATCAAGGAGCATGAAATCAATGACTAAAGTAGGGGAAAAGTGTACATACATCCCAAGTATCTTGTTCACCGCATAGTAGTCTCTCCAGCTCATCTCCATTGAAAATCTTAAGAGCTTTCAGAGGGAATACCTGGACATAAAGGAGGGGAAGGCAAGATAAACTAAAAGCATGGGCTGAGACTATCTCGCTCAGATTGTAGTAACATTAAAAATATCAAGAATTATAATACATGTTTGGTCCGATGCAAATTAAAATCTTTCTTTTCATTCACTTACCATCTATCAAAAAGGAAGAACCAGCCATAAAAGTTTTAGGTTCGACAAACCTAAATTGAACAATGACACAAAGAATTACCTCATTAAACCCAGACTTGAAGGCATCAACTTGTCTCACAATTCCACTGCCAATTGTTGCATCTACAACCAGCGCAACATATTCTTCCAAGTTGTCAATATTAACCTATCAAGCAAACAACTATAGTTACCAAAATGTTTTGAATGAGAAGGAATGAGTCCTACTCTTCCTGCTCTGAGCCTTACCAATTTTGTACTCTCCGAGGAAAGTGCATAATCAGAATAACCTGGAAGAGTGAAATCAAGAGAAAGATCCTTCACATTGATACCCCTATAATTTAAGTTAGATGCAACCCTATGGCTTTTTCCAGGAACTGATTCGACAAACATTTTCCTATTGATAAGAGCTTGAAACTCCAGCAAAGTCCTTCCAAGCTCCGAATCAAATGACTGGATATCACATATACTCAGCACCTACAGAAGCATTAAGTTCATTCCACAGTTAGACTACACAGAAACAACATTCACAAACACAAGCAATCACTATAAAACTTTGCAAGAACCTGCTCAAGCATAATCTTATAGAAGGCTCTAGAAAATGGTATGTCCAATATCCTTCCGTCTTTGATTGTCTTGGCTACCAGCTTACCAAGGAGTTGAAACTTTTTTATCACATCAGAGAATTCAGTCCCACCCAACACACCTGTTGTTGTTGACCATGGACGAGGAAACAGTCCAAATGGAGCTGACAATAATCCAGATTCACCAACACTGTGACAAAGGTCCTCTCTCCACATACCCAATCCAGCCTTTTGAAATTCATGACTTAATAATGTGTAGAATTCCATCGTAGGACCTAGACCAGTACCCACTTCTTCATCATATTCTACTTCAAGAGAACCCTTACTATGAACATGTAATTCCATCATTTTCATAGCACATTCAAGGATCTTGTTCCTATCAACTTTGAACTTCTTGCGTGGATAAGTGAGGCTATCACTGCTGGAGTTTGTGCCAGGGCTATTGGAATGTTGTATGCTATTTTGTTGATTTTTCAAAGAACCAAAAGCTGTGAGGTAGAAGTATTTCCATCTTGCTTCAAAAGAAAATAAGAAAGAGCATGAATTCATTAACTGGCTACACCATGATGGAAAATAACCAGTGGTCAACACCAGAGGGTCTCTGAGTTGCTGCTCCAACTTATCAGATAATTTACTGTTCACAAAACCCAGTTCCGGAACTGAAGGGATTATCACTTTCAGATCATCAAGGTTATCTATTTTCCCTTCAGCAAATGCTCCGACTCTTTCATCAGTCAACAATTCCAAAGAAAAGTGATTCAAGCCCTCCAATATTTTCAACATAAACAAAATATCATATGTTGAACTCATTTTATCAAAGTTAGAAGGCATCTCAATTTGAAATATAGTAGGAAAAAAAGGAAGCTTTTGCCAGGAGAATCCAAGCTTATTCAAGAGGATGTTTGACTGAGAAACACAATCTAAGAGTTGGCCCTTGCTTGAGTTTTCATCTTCAGCTACTCTGTAAGTAAGTTTGTATAATTGATTCCAAAATCTTGACCCCACAACCATGTGAGATTCTGAAGACATTTGATCCTCTAGAACTGCTTGATAGAGCGTCTTAGAGCGATCGAGTTGTTTTCCACTTAAGCTAAAAGTTAACTTTTGCTTTGCCTCTCCTATGCTAGGAGATGCTGTTATGGTTATTTCTGGACCAGATTTCACACCTGAAGAACAACAGGTAAAGAGGTATGTAGTGACAAATATGTTTATCTAACAAGTTGTTTTTTCAAAATACTTGAAAGGTTACCAGATGTTGACTGCAGTGGACTAGTTTCTGTTGGCAAAAGTTGTTCTTGACTTCTAATTACCTAAGTGGAAGAATATTTAAGCAACTGTGAGAAAAGGATCACTTAAAGCGCTTGACATTTTATTTCAATTAAACTATAATGAAATATTATAAGATCAGATGTGTCTTTGTAAGCAACTGCATCGAAAAAGTTCATCCAAAGCACCTGATATCTTATTTCCATTGAACTTGAGTGAATATTATGAGATTAAATGTATCATAGTAGATAGACAAATGCCATTTATACTAAGTTCTTTTGTGCAAAAATAAGATTTGTGAAAAATAACAAGTTAATAACCAAACTGTACCTCTGAAGAGTTGGAAATATATGTCTCATTGGAGATATTTGTGTGTGTCTCTATAGAGTCCCCTTCTGAAGTATGATTTGACCTTGAAGAAGTGAGTTTTAGTTTGCTGATGTTATTGTCCATAGATTCTGTTAGATTTACATTCTTGTTTTCACTAACTTTAGGCCAGAGATATCCTTCTATATCGTCTACTGATGAAGAAATATCAACATTTAGAACATTGTTATAGTCGGACAAGTGTGACTCTGCTTTTTCACAGACAAAGCGAACTCTTAAGCAGGGATTCATGGTGCAGCACCTAGCAGGGATATCTGCATAAGTGTTTCTTGCCTTATAACCCTGGCTTACAATAACAGGAAAGTTATCCAATGAGGACAATGCATTCTGCAGCTTCTTCAGCAAGATAACCAAAACGGTATTGTCACAACTTTGACATGGTTTTGATAAGCAAATGAAAGCAAATGTCTGGAATCTCTTCAGTATGGTGAGAATGTGACTTGATAAACCAACACCATGAGTTCCAAGTGGATACTTTCCGTTTGATAAATAATTGATCAGAGATCTTGCAAGACCACTCTCAACAAACTCAAAGGTCGACATAGGATCTTCCTGAGAAAAAGCTTTCATTACCTGGTCTAACATTTGAGTTAAATTCTCCTCATCTTGGAGACTACTGTCACTATTTAAATGCATATCCACACTTTCAGTTAGCACTTTGCACAAAGTTTTGAGATTTTGAAGGGTTTCAGTAAATCCCATATCAGAGCTCATTGCTCCATTAGCAAAGTAGGTTGCTTTAATGTGCCTTCCCAGATTGTGGATAGATTCTTTTACAATCTTGCATGTCTTTGCTTCTGAGGATGGAACCTTAGATAAAGCAAATGAATAGCACAGGCATCTGGAAATATCTTTTACTACCATTTGATCATCTGAGTGTCCAAGTACAGGCTCTGTGCATTTATCTTCCGAAAGAAGTGCATCAATTGCATGAACTACTCCTTCCTTGATGAAAGAGCTTAAGAAAAAACCAGGAAGTTTTTGCATCAGAATCTCAACTGTCTCCAGTGTAGAAAGTAATATATGTGGATCTTTCTTGAGCAACAGCCCTGCCAAAAAACTGCCCAACAAAATTTAAGAGAGAACGTTTAATAAAGATTCTACATATTGATGTGATCACATCAATTCTGTAATTTACTCACTATGAGATATTTATATCTTTAATTGACTTCAGAAGTGTGTCAGGTGCGCTGTAATAGGCAATGCGGCTTATGATGGAAACACAGCCATAACATACATATGGATTTGCATCAGAGTTCACAACCTACCATGTATATGTGATGTAGAGATTAACTTAATATTATTCGCAATAGATGCTGTACCATTAACAGAAACAAACCTTAATAGAAGCAGGAAGAATTTCTGTTGCAAACTGATCCAAGCAATTGGGCACAACCATTTGAATCTTTTCCTTAGCTTGTGTTAATTGATTGTCTGGATCTCTCTCTCTTGGAGGGATTAACTGGTTAGCTAACTTTAAAACTTCATATACCTGCAACAAGTAGTGATTTGATAAATCAATAATGTCATTGAACTGCAAATACAACAACAGCTACTACTACATAAATTCAACTAAGCCTTGATCTGCAAATGATGTAAAAAAAAAGTTTTATATGTTAAAAAAAATCAAAGACCACAAACAATTATAAAGATTTATATCTAAATGAAATAATCTGATGCTTAACAATAAATTGTTTGACATCACGAGACACTAGCAATATGAATCTGAAGAAAAAGGTCAAATGTTGGAATGCAGTCATACATTTAGTTAATTTACCACAAAGCAAACATAAAGACTAAAGGATAGCATCTGGAGATGGTGCAGTTTCATTCATATCATATTTTGGTTGTAGCAAATAAGACTAAAATTTTCAACCCTTGTACCAAGTAAATATCAAAACTACATGTTAAGATTAAATAGGTGGAATTTATCCCAGAAGCTCAAGGTATAAGGAAATTGTTTTGATCTATTTAATATATTCTTTGACACCCCCCGATATTTTAGACTAATTGAATTAGCTAACGCATGACATGACTTGGGAGTAGGATACATACATATATGTGTGTGTGCGCGCAGGCGCTCTAACCATGTGCACATAGGTTCTCCTACTCTGTACAAGTATTGGTCTGTCATCTATTTTCTCAAAAAATAGTGTAACATGATAGAAGTGGAAAATTTTACAAACATATGTAAAGCAAGCAAATAAACTTGAGGTAATTGCTATATCTAGCAACAAATGTTGGAGTTTTTAACAAATATAACATGAGACTTTCTTTTTCAACAAACTTATGCACATACATCAATTTTTTTAGGAAAAAAAACTAAAAGAGCTTTTATATAGCACATAGCATGATATTTAAATTATTTAGTATATATTGCATGATGTTGGACATACAAAAAATGCTACACAACGTGTTAGATAAAAAAATGTGCATTTGTATCAAAAAGTAGAAGAAATTGCATGAATATTCATGCTAGATTTGTTACAACTTCAAAATCTTGTGGTAACAATTAATCAAAATAACATGTATATTGAAATTTTCAAATCTGATTCAAGCTGTTGAAAAGCTTTTCCCAATAGACCTCAGATACAACATTATGCATCATATACATTCAGAACCATATCATGATTAATGAGATGTTATTATTCTCACTGTCCAAATGGAGTGAAATATGTTCCTAAAATATTTCATTGGTCATAGGAGTGATATCTAAGTCATATTATTATGGTTATAATCTAAACCATAGATGCATGTAACTAAGGATCAATTCTATTACATAGGAATATTTATTATTCCTTTTTGCTGATTTGTACAACATTCATGCTGTGCAAGGAATTCTTCTACAGTTCTGTATACAGCTAAAAGGTATCATCTTGTTTTTACAATCAGACAAAATTCAAAGCCCCTAGACATTCTTCTATTTTCCCTATTATTTATTTCCTCAGTTTTATTCTAGTATTAAAGACACTATTATAGTCTTATAAATGTAAGCATTCAAACACCAGTTGCAGCTCTATAATAATTCAATAAACTATTAAGTTTCATTCTGCTCTATCATGCTTGACTCCTTTTTATGAGAGTTATATGGAGGTTCAACAGTCCTCATGTTATCTGGTTTTCGTGTAAGTTTGTGCTTTCATCCTTTCACCAAAGACTTCATGATACAGGATATTTAAGTATTCAGAAACATGGTCACCTAGAATGTTTCAGTGTTTCATGCACCCTTCCCTTGCCTAAATTCACTTCATTTAAGAACCAAACATTGTGATTTACAATGTGAAAGAACCATATGACTCATCCTTAAACCTTCCTGGAAGTTTTTTTCCCCCTTATTTGTTTTTGATAGTTAAAAAAAGTGGGCAATAATGAGGTCTATGATTGACAAAAGGCAGAAGAAATACAAGAAATTTATGTTTAGAAAATAAATTCATATTGCTACTTTTTGATGATCTGCTTGATAGAAAGTATGTTGTACGGAAGCCTGTAACAAGCTTCCTCACTTCAGGATTCATATGGTCCAATTAGTTGGCATTATTCAGTTTGTGAGGTAGTCTAAAGGACGAATGTTATATTATCTCAAAATAATCACATAAAAATATGATAAGTGTGCTTATATATCATACAGAAAATATAAAAGATATATATACTTTCATGCAACACATGTCTAATGAGCATGTTATCAAAGTAGAGGATAGAAACCTGATTGATTTGCAAATCCT
Source organism: Zingiber zerumbet (assembly GCA_037833815.1). NCBI lineage: Eukaryota > Viridiplantae > Streptophyta > Magnoliopsida > Zingiberales > Zingiberaceae > Zingiber > Zingiber zerumbet. The sequence goes on from JBBMJZ010000019.1 coordinate 23,130,932, forward strand.
CAGTAGATGCATAAGCAGAATCATCTGACATGTCAGAACCTAATAAGACGTTCCTCAGAGTTCTGCTTATATTGAGCTCAAATAGGGTCTGAACTGCTAGCTGAGAATTTCCAGCAAGTTTGGTGAGAAGAGCAATCAAACCCTGAATATGTAAAAAGCAACAAAAAAGATAAGCATCCTAGAAAAGTATATAGATACATGGCAAATGATCAACTGATCAAATAATGAATACCAAATCATTAAAGTAACATACAGAATAAGTTACACGGCTGAGTGTCCTATGACCATCATTAGTTATTAATTCCAAGGACTTTTGTATTAACCCAAGCTTGCATAGTTCATCCAGCAAATTGGAGGAAGAGCCAATAGAGTCAGCTATCCGTGCAAGACAAATAGCAACAGTTTCCACCAGCTGCATCAACAACAGGGATCAAGAAGCAGTTTCACCAAATGTATAAGAGGGGTAAATGCAACAATGAAGAAGTCAAGAAGTGAACTAAATTTCTTTTTTCTTTTTAAGAATTATAATGAAGAATAGGAATCAAGAGCAGTAGAGCACTAACTTTCGTATCCTCATTCTGGAGAAGGCCACATAAAGTAGGGACTGATTCTATAATACTTGAAGAGCAATCAGGAGGCAGTTTCTTGCACATATTGGCTATTGTTGAAACTGCAGCTCTCTGAATAATGCAGATTTAGTAAATGTGGTTACTTGAAATCCAATTTGACAAAAACCATATGATACGAACAGAGCTAAGATGCTCAGAAGCTGCTCTTCTACTAACCTGAATACTACTTGGAAAGAAATCAATATAAGTTAAGACAGCATTTGCTGTTCCTGCTTGCAAACAAGCAATCGGTTGTTTCCGCGATATCTTCTCCAATGCTTGGTGGCACTAACACAATAGTAAACTAAGAAAAATAATTCTATCATAATGATTTAAGGGGAAAAAATAGAATATGTGTTGAGCGAGACTCAAGTACCTGTTCTGCCACGTCCAAGTATTCGATAGCCAAAAGCCTTCCGCACAGGACAGGTAGGGCGCCATGCCGCACGATGGCATCCGCCGACCTCGGCATCGAATCACAGAGGTAGGTGAGCGCTCTTATCGCCAAAAGCATGACCTCGGGATTGCTCTCATGACCAGCAAGCTTCACGAGTGGCGGCACGACGCTCTCCACAGGGAAGTACCCCATGGCGTCCTCCATGCAGAAGGAGAGCACTTCGCAGAGCTCGGTCAGCGCTGCGAGCTGCTCGGATCCCCCCGAGCCGTCGTCTGCGAGGCCAACCAAGACCCTGTGCAGCCTCCCCCTCACGGACCGCGAGTCGTAACCCCCAGCATAATCGTCGGAGTCGCACGACCCGTAGCCGGAGTCCCCGCCGCGATCGGACCTCCCCGAGGAGGAGGACTCCATCTCGCTGTGCGGCGGCTGCGGGGGCGGGGAGCCAGAGGCGGAGGAGCAGGGGCGGTGGTCGGACGAGCTGCACGCGCGCTTGTCCGCACGGAGGTCGGCGGCGCCCTCGCGCTTCCGACCTCGATCCATGACCCTAAAAACAAACCACCCCCAAAAAAAAAGAAGAAGAAAAAAAACCACAAAATCGAAAGAGGATGAAAATCGAGAGTTTCGAGATCGTAAATACGGAGAATGGAAGGGCAGGGGGACGATCGCAGCGGTTAGGCGGCGATCGAACCGGGCAAAGAAGAAGACGAAGATTAAGGATTTCCCCCTGGAATCGTGGCTTCGATGATATCCGAAGATTGATTCTCGATCGGTGACTCCAATTCGTTTCAGTTTCGATTTCGATTTCGTTCTATCGATGCTGCAACGCAATTAAATCCGATTTATAGATTTTGAGTGGAAGATTGGGATACGGAAGGAAGGCCTGAGATTTGGAGGAAGAACCATGGATTCTAAATGGGCTTCAACACTTCATGGGTTTTATTAGGCCCAATTGTTTTTTCTCATTCTCTCATAAACGTATAATTTTTTATTTTGATTACCATTTTAAGCTTTTAAAATTTAGTATAATATTTGTAAAGTATATTAAAATTAATTTATGTAAATGTGTTAAATTCGACAAGTAAATGGAATTTTTAATTATAGAAAAAATCAAGAAATAAAATTTTGTAAATTGGCAATGTGCAATGAGAAACTTGACGTGGCACAAGACTTCTTTAAGCACTACATTAAGCAACTTCAAGCAAGAACGAGAAGAATGAGTTCATAAACATCCATAAGAACACTTGCAAATTGTAACTGTGAATCAAAATCATACACAAGCTTTGATGCAAGCAGTATCTCCTTTATTCTACTGCAATCGATCGGCTGGCGCTCACAAGTTGAGCCCAAATAAGCTTAAACAGAAGCATACTCATTCTTAGTTACGCAAGGCTTGGTTCATACTCTGAATCACTTGGTACTTCGGCCTGACAGCCTTATGCGGAGCTCCTCGACAATTTTTTCTTTGGGGATCTCCTCCTCTTGGCTGGCTTCGATGTTCTTTAGCTTATAAATACCGCTACTTATCTCAGATTCTCCGACGAGGACCATCCAAGGGATTCCTGATTGCTTTGCGCGTGTGATATGATTCATTACTCGTTTGGTGAGGCCGAACTCTGCTTTGATTTTAGCATTCCACAGTTCGCTCGCGATCTCTGCAGCCAGTGTGAGATCCTTGCTGAGGATGGCTACCAAGACTTGTGTTTCATTGGCACGAATGACCTGCGGAACCAGATTAAGAACGAAAATGAAGTAGAAGAGCACGATAAGCCATTACAGACTGATGAGAAACATAAATGACTAATGTAAAAACACATTAAATTGAGTTCCCGACATGAATAAATTGAGGCATCAAACCTGATTTCTGTCTTTTTCAAGTTGCTCCATTATTGTAAAGACTCTCTCAATTCCGAGACTGACACCAACTGCAGGAACCTGCTTTCCACTGAACATCCCTACCAGATTATCGTACCGTCCCCCTGCTGCGATAGAACCAACCTAAGGCACAGAAAGAGCAATAAAAATCAGTTTCCTTGAATTTCCAGGCATGCATTTGATTCAGGAAACTTGATGGTTTCAGGTTCGATAGGTCAAACTACTAGTGAAATAAAAAATAAAAAACAAAATTGAGAGGCAACAAAAACACCAAACTGAGTGGGTGCGAGACATTAAAATAAAACGAACGTCTCTGTTTCACCCGATAATCTAGTTATAGGAAGAAATCAAACAAAAACTGAGAACAAGTTCAGATGTGTTAGAAGTAATTTCCAGATTATACCAAAATAGATTTTTATTCCCTTATCATCATCCTTTGAGACAGATTAATAAATAAAAACACTACATCCACAACTGTGTTACCCAGTGACGTAGCCAAAAATTATTGGAGGGAGCTCATTAAATTGAACGGTGAAAATTTTGACAAAGACAAATTAGATAACATTAATGATAAAATACAAACAGAGATATAATAATGTTCACAAGTATTTAATAAAAAAAAACGAGTTAAATTACTTTCAGCATAATGCAAAAAATATTACTATCTTAATAAAATTAATCGTTGCAAAGTAACTTCATTGTCTTTATAAACTATCCTCAACATGATTTCAGTGTGAGATTGTTTTGAAGAACTTCTCACATTTGATTGCTATTTAAAATAACTTCTTCTTGAGAAATATATCTATAATATGAATTATTATTTTATTAAGATTGTATGCTTGCTGATTAAATAGGCAACATTTTATGAAAGAAAAGGCATCAAGGAATGACTATAAAATCATTACCTCTGATGTCTAAATGTGCAACAACCCTCTCCTGGATAGCTTCGTGAACTTGGTGACTGGAGGAAAAGGGTGTCACAATGTTCAGAAAGTGAGACAACCTATAATGGTGAACAGAGGAAGTCAAGGGGAGGGCAAGGAACAAACACTGACGATGGGGTTGTTGACCCTCCATCAGCGAGTAGAGAAAGCAAGTGTCAACAATGAGAAAGAGAGGAGAATAACACTGACGAGTGAAAGAGGAAAGTGACAACAATTTGGTTGATATGTAAAATAGTTTGGTTAGTGAGTAAAGAAAGCAAGCACTGACGATGAGTGAGAGCAGAGCAGCAACGCTAAATAAGAGAGGAGAACAACGATGGCAAGCAAGGTACATATGTGTATATATATATAATGAAATAATAATTATATTTATAATGAAATCCCCGCTAGGCATGTACTAGATATGGCACTAGTGTTACCTATCTTTTAATTATATACAAACACTTAGCTTTATAAAAGAAGACTTGTCCATTCACGGAATAAGACATGACTGTTGTCTCCCATATATGAAGGAAGAGGTTTTAACAATACAAGTACATAAATTAGTTACTTTCCTAAAAGCTCCAGCTTTTGGGGTAAGTGGTTATCCAATCAACTTCAACATATTATCAAAGCAAAAGGCTGAGAGGTTGAATCTCACCTAAATTATATTTATATATATATATAGAGAGAGACCCACCCACACATGAAGAGATAAGTGGTTCCTTTCCAAATGGCTCAAGCTTTTATGATAAGTGGTTAGCCAATCACCTTTAATAATTGTTAACCAAGCTATTAAAAAACATGTCTGAATGAAAAAGGTGCACAAATAGATAACCACAGTGAATTTCAACTCTTCATTTCCTCAGACCTAGATCTCCTTAAAAATTCAGAGGTTATTATTGATCAAGTGCAAACCATTCAGCTACCTCAGAGTAGACAACAAAAAAGCATAAACTATGCATACAATGTTTCAACTATTACACTAAGGTCAGAAGGCATCATTTTACCTGTGTAGCTCCTTTGAAAACTGCTTCATATATAACTCCAGTATAATAATCAAGGCCTCTTGCAAGGCTCAAGTCAAACACCACTCGGTTCAAACAATTTGCTTTTTCAAGGGCTTTGAATAAAATCTCCAACTCATTCAGGGCAACAACAGAGCCAGTGTTCTCCAAAAATTGGCTACCCTCTTCCTTTAGTTCGGACAAAATTTCAAGTGGTGGCCCTCTTCTCTTCACAAAAGTGCCAATTTTATCTGCAATTTCAGTCGATAAACCCTTCTCTTCCACCTAGAAACCAAATTTGTTTTCTTTATTCACAGAAGAAAGGTTTTCTTTGAGTTTTGAACTGATAAGCAATAAATTTGCAGAAGCTTTACTAACCAATTCCTTTTTGATCTGTTCAAATGGTTGCTTATCCAGTTTATCGATGCTTGAGCAAACTGTTCTAAATTTTTCAGAGGACACTCCACAGATTTCCAACATCCCATCCAGCAACTTCCGGTGATTCAGCTTAATCTGTAATACAAAGACAAATCTTCATGAACAGTTGATATTGTAGGAGCAGTTAAAGATTTTTTATTGCAATTGTTTCTCACATTCAACTATTTTTTAAGAGGAAAAAAAACAAAATTCTTCTTAAGAATATGACAGTTCCCGTTGAGAAATTTGTAGAAAGAAAAAAGAATACCTCATAGCTGCCAATGTCAAGTTGATCTAACAGTTCAGTCAAGACTTTGATAACCTCGAAATCAGGTTCCATTGTTTCATATTGACCAGCAATATCAAAATCACATTGGTAGAACTCACGATATCTTCCCTTTGATGGGTTATCCCTTCTGTATACTTTAGCTATTTGGTACCTTTTTAATGCATTTATATTATTCATGGCCAAGTATCTTGCAAAGGGGACAGTTAAATCATATCTCAGAGAACAGAGCTCTCCGCCCTATAAAAGAAGGAAACATAGCTAATGACAATGGGCACAAACAAATAAATTGGAAGAGAAAAGCTAAAATAAGAAAATCATTGACATCTTTATGTGTACCTGGTCAGCGAGATCATATATCAACTTTGAATCCTCACCATACTTACCCATGAGAGTCTCTCTTAACTCAAACACAGGAGTATCAAGAGCAACAGCACCATGCATCTTAAAAACACCTGTAATAATTGAGAATGCACGCTCTCTAATAGCCATTTGTTCCTTTCCAAAATCGCGTGTACCCTACTACACATAAGCAAAAGGAAATTCTGAATTGTAATGGCAAAGAAGAATGATGTGTTTATACATGTGTCACAGGATGGAATGAGATAATATGGCATATAAAGGTTCAATTTATACATATGATGCATCACCCAAATGCAGTACAGCAAGAAATTTTGAAAAAAAAAAAATTGTGATCAAACAGCTCATGCTTCTAATCAAAATCCACATTGACTGACTTCTTGTCAGTATAACTCCAATAAAATGCAGGCTGGACATGATTCAGTTCTCAAAGTTGTGTCTAAATTAAATGGAAGATTATGATCAAAACTCAGAAATGCATCCCATGATAAAAAGGTGGCTAATTGATTAGTCCCTAGCATAGCATGGATATAACAAAAATCGATGAAGGAAAAGAAGGAATTGATAAAAGCAAATAGTAAAATATGCTGAAACCCTCTAGATACAAAGAACCTGTGTAGGTATTGACAACTGCAAACTGTGGAAACTATTTGATTCCAAACAATTTCAAATTTATTACCTTAGGAATCTTTGGAAGTCTCCTGACTTCATTGGTCTCAACTATTTCCTTAACCCTTGTCAGTAGATTATCTAGCCTAGCATCCATGGGATCGAAATATTTTGACAGATCAGATGCCCAATCAACCAACACTGAAATATTTTCAGCAGAAAGCTCAGAGCTGCACAAAGCACTACCTTTAAGGAGCTGCCTTATGGTAGAAGTCCCCTTGCCTAAGTTCTTCTTCTTTTTCTTGTCACTCTTCTTCTCGCCTTTCACTAGATCTCCATTCGGTTTGTTTTCCTTCGAGGAATCCACTTGAGCTCTCTCAATTGAGTCATCTATTTCTAGGGAAAACAATGCCAATACTGCCTCCCAAGCAAGAATGTTCCTAAATTTAACCAAAAAATCATACACAGAGTGTAGAACATGTGCAGAATTTGATCCAGAGGCAGCCTTTTCTGTGACACAGTGAAATTGATCTCTCAGATCATCTAAATTTGAGCATGCTTTCTCGAAAACCTCAGCAACCCTAGAGCGCAAGCTACTATCACTGATAATATTAATAGAAGATTTAGCTCGGCCAAAGCTACTCTCACACAAGGACTGAATTGACATTGCAAGTGGCAAGACTGACGCGATAAAAGCTTTCTCCTTTCCGTGATTTGCAATAACAATTGACTTCTTGACCTTAACACTGGAATTCAACTCAACTCGTGTTCGTCCATGGAATAACCTGAGAGCCTCCCTGAAGCTACCATTGACGATAGGAATCTCACTGAAAGGCGATGAATCATTCTGCCCTACAAGCTTCGATCCAAATAGCAATGTCTTCATGTCGCTTGCCACATCGGTCTCATCCTTCATCGAGAATCCATCGCCGGAGCCAAACAAATCCAACGCAGAGACATCAGCACGAGCAGCTTCACAAGACAACGCTGCCACGGCGTCCACCACCTTCACAAGAGCAGAGGCGCAGCAGTCCAAGATCGCGCAGAGACCAACCGATGCTGCACACGAAGTCACGAAAATACCAAACTCCTCACGGCCGACTTGAATCTCATCCAGATTCCTCGCATTCAACATGGCCATCGAGTTCCAAAACCCCGTAGCTGAACAAAAATCGAGTCTTTCAAGGCCAGACGCAAGGTTTAGCGTGTCCACGATGAGAGAGGGGAGGCCGGGGCGGACAGCAGCGTCGGAGAGGACGAGCTTATTCAGAAGAACTACGAGGGCGGCGCGAGACTCCTCCGCTGTCAACGACAGCGGAGTAGAAGGGTCATCCTGAATACTGCCTGTCGGAGACGGCCGCTTGGATTGCGAGAGCTTCTCAAGGGCGGCGGGGTCGATACTGACGGAGGATACGCCGTGGGAGACGGCATATACTGCCGAAGGTGAGAGTGAGGAACCCTTTCCGCCAACAGCGACGGTAGAATTCGCCAACGGAGACGCCATGAAGGGAGAGCCACGGCGAGAGCGCGACGGAGTCGAAGTCTAACCACCACGGACACGAAGAACCCTAGCGTGGAAGAGAAAGAGGTAGTAGATTATTTGGGCCGGGCCGCCCACGGAGAAATGCCTTTTACATTTTACCCAGAGAATTTTTATTTGATATATTTGACCTCTTAATATTTGTAAATATAATTTCACCGCCGATCCAAAATCAATATTACATTTTTGTAATAAAGCACGTTGGTAAATCGTGTAAAGTAATTTTAAAATTATTAAATTACATGTTTATTTTCTATTTTATCCTTCCGGATCAATATTATCAGTCGACCATCCGTTGAATTGATTTCGCTTTGAAACGTTAAAATTTTAAATAAATTACTCATTTTTAAAATTAGTTAGTTTTTATTTATTTATTTATATATATATTTTTTCTCGTTTAGGTAAAATTAGTTAATAGACCAAACTATCTCAGATTAACATAAAACTAGGTCCTATGTATTTGGCTATATCTCATGATTATGCTCATGCTCTCAAATGTTAATTTGACGTTTGGTACATCAGCCGATTTTACCTAAAATTTATTGATGGACCAAGGTCTATCTTTCCTCATTATATTAGTACTCTCAAATATCAATTTAACTCAATATATTGAGAGCAACGATTTTTTGAACATGAATATATTTGAAATTTTAATTTGTGTTAAAAAAAATGACTGATAGACCAAACGATCTCGAATTGATATAAAACTAAATTTTATGTGTTCGGCTAGTTGCCTAGTTCTCCTAATTATATCCATACCCTCTGATCCTATCCGGGACGTGAAGTTGGAAAGCGGGGAAGGTGATTGTTCTGCTGACTGGATGAGAATCTCACTCCTACCTGCAAAGACAAAACCAAACCAAGGAAGGAGTCCCTAGCGTTGGTCCTCTGACATTCAAGTCAAAGACAGAAAGGAAAATGGAAAATGACAGAGACGAAGACTTATGTTTCTTGTCTTTTCCTCATACATGGCATGCCCTTTTATACATTTTCTTAGTGACCTTTCATCTTCCTCTATTTAATGATATTGATTATCTACAGAAGACATCTTTATCTTGGTTTATGTACATTTAATGACAGATGGAGTGTTTTCCTTTGCTTTCTCTTCCTCAAGGCCTTTAATCTTCTACTTTATTACAACACATGACTGATGCCAGTGCCATATCCGACCGGGCAGGTGCTCCGCTCAGACTGATTTCCTGCCGGCCGGGCAACATCATTCTAATCGGCTGATGTAGTCATTTTCTACTCGGATTAGCCTTGCTTGAACCCTAGCACTGAC
>JBBMJZ010000019.1:23140332-23159768 GCA_037833815.1 Zingiber zerumbet
TGAAGCTTATACAGGGTCAGCAATAGAAGATCGAGGAGGTGACTCTGGATCTGATGATAATAATGGCATAGATGTTTCAGACCCTGTATTTCTTGACTTTCTTAAAGATGAAAATGATGGGATTACTGTAAGTTATTATCCATCTACCAGTAGCATATGTGGACAGTGGCAGTCAAAATTGGCATATCATCATCATCCCATATTGAGATCAGCTATATAAATCTCATCCTTTTTTGTCCCAGCTACATGTCCCATCTTGTCATATTAACCTATCACATTTCAAATTATATTTTAATTTATCAAAAAAAAAGGTGCATATTTTTTTGTTGTCAAATTGCCAAGTTTCTCAATCATTGTTTTTAGTCCATCCTAGCGGGCACATGTAACTTTTAGGTGGCGTTTGGTTTAAGGATTTGGGAATGAGGGAATGAATTCATTTCCAAATCTTGTGTTTGGTTGCTGGGAATGAAATCAAGATTTTGGAATGAAACTTAAAAATTTGGGTATTGATAAAACTCACCTTTCCTTGGGTTTTGATAGGAATGAGAATGAAAATTAAATTTTGGACAAAAATACCCTTAATATATTTGTTCAATTTTTCTTCCACTTCACTTTCTCTCTCCTTGTTCTCTCTCATCATACTTTCTCTTTCCTCATTCTCTTCTGATACTTTCTCTCTCAACATACTTTCTCCCTCCTTGTTCTCTCTCATCATACATTTTCTACCATTTTGTCCCTATATTTTCTCTCATCACACTCTCTCATTTTTTTCATCACACTTTCTCTCTCATCATAGTTTCTCTCTCAATTTCTCTTACCATATTCTCTCTCTCTCCTCATTTTCTCTCATCACACATTCCCTTTCTTCATTCTCTCCCATCACACACTCTCTTCTCATTTTCTCTCTTCACACTTTCCCTTTCTTTATTCTCTCCCATCACACTCTCTCCTCATTTTCTCTCATCACATTTTCCCTCTCTTCATTTTTTCCATCACACTTTCTCTCTTAGCATACACTCTCTCTCATCATACTTTCTCTCTCCTCGACCTCTTCTCATTTTTTCTCATCACACTTTCCCTTTCTTTATTTTTTCCCATCACACTTTCTCTCTCATCATACGTTTTCTCTCCTCAATCTCTCTTATCACACTCTCTCTCTTTTCATTTTCTTTCACCACACTTTCCCTTTCTTCATTTTTTCCATCACATTTTGGCTCTCATAACATTTTCTCTTTCATTATATTTTTCTCTCACATTCAACTTTCTCTCACATTTTTTTTTTCCTCTAAGGGTAAAAAATGAAATTTAAGTTCATTCCGATTGAAAACATTCAACTAACCCAATATTATTTTTAAGAATGATACCTAAGCTCATACGCATTCCCATTCCAAAATACTATGATACTCATTCTCATTCTGATTCCTAGGAGTGAACCAAACGCCACCTAATATTGTTAAAATCTAACCAACAGAGTAACAACAGAAAATCTATAATATCAAATGCAGAAGCATAATGGTTTTATACATTCTGACATTCTAGCTTCATCAACTAGCCTTTATATATTGCTAGTGGTTTTACACTCACTACAGGGTGGTCTAGCATTTACACTTGCTGCTGCTAGAATTAAACCTATTCACACATCTCATTTCAGGAACGCCACTGGACATCTCCTGTTATGGCTGCAATATTACAGGCAGCTATAAATAATACACAGTCCGAAAGGCTAAAAGAAGTGCTTGATATGACACCTCAGTTCATTTCTCTGTATTTTTCAATCGCATTGCGAGATGTTAATGACTGTATGTTTTTCCTTTTCTCGAATCATATGTGTGCACAATTCTACAATTGTATTGTTCTTGGTTACCTTTGGTTTGCCTTTTATTGTTTTACATCATTTATGCAGCATTACTTTGTGCATTAATTCCTTTGGTTATGTCAAGGTATGCTACGACGTTCCCTGACAAGGTCTTCTCTTTTGAGGTATGCAAATTGAATTTATCCAATATGCAGTATTGTATTTCATATAAGGTGCTATTGACCAGATAGTGGTGGAAATGTGATTCATTAAGCTACCTATTTTGTTTATCGATGATTTTAGAGAGCACTAAACTAAATGATTGTGAGTGACAGGTTTCTTTAGTTGTTTGAGTTAATGTAAATGGAAAGGAAAAAAACCTACTGCATCTATATTAGCAATGTTTTCATGTTGCAGGTTCAAAAGAGACTATCAGATTTTTTGTTATCAGCATTTCAGCGAAGTCCTAGTTTTATTCCACTCCTAAAGGTATATTCAAAGCTTGTCTTGATATGAAATTGAACATTGCTTATATAGATTTGCTTGCCCATTTAATTTTGACATAATTCACATGTTAATCAATTGCCCGGAATTACTCAAAAAATTGTTCCTTCTGAGGGCCCTCAAACCTGTTATGCTTGAACACATCAGTTGTTACACTTATTTCTGTAGACTGATAAGAACAATCTGATGAATACCTGTTATATCAAAGCAACATATTCTTGTGTAAATTATATTAACATGGGCATGACACGATACACATTTTATGCGTATTCACCTTAAAACATAAATGCCTTTTGTTATTATCATGATTGAAATAATTGGACTCTAATTGTTTGTTACTTGGCATATTCCTTGAGTGATGGTGGCTAATTGTGCAATTATTGATTTCTCTCTTGGAATGTACCTGCAGAAGCCCATCACAGATAGACTAGGAGAAGCCTATTACAACCCTGCAAAGGCAAGCATTTATTCTGTGCAACCTCAGACATTTATTTTCTGCAATTACAGACACTAGAAAATTCTGTTAGATGATTACTCTGGTGCTTTTTTTTTTATCTTCCATTGCATTTAGTAAGTTAGACAATTGGTTCAATCAGACAGAGTTGGCATTAAATTTATGTTGGGCAATTGGTGAGCATGGAGCTGGAGGTTCATCCTGCAAAGATGTAGCTCGGGAACTTTTTGAGAGCTTAGAATTGCTTCTGTATGAGAATCTTTTATCAAGGTCTGTCTTCACAGCTAAAATATCTTTTTAGAGATTGTTATGTAAAGACAAATTTTCATGCTCTATCTTCTCAAGGGCAGTCATCTGGGCTCGAGCCAGGAATTAGATGTAGAGCCGAATAACGTGGCTTCCAGAAAATCTTCTCAAGCTAGATTTCTTTCTTTTGTGGTGACATCTATTGCAAAGTTAGCAACATGCCACAAGGAGCTACTTCCAAGGGCTCGGGTGTCTCTAGCTAAGGTTTTATCTTTAACTTGTTGAACTTGCATGTTGCATTTGAAAATTACATATATGGTTGTCTAAGTAGGTTTTAAAAGGGACTAGTGTCAAGTGATTTACATCTGTAGTTAAAAAAATCATATTTGATTCACTTAAACCAATTTAAATTCAACCAAATTTACTTAAAATCTTAAGTGTCATATTTAATAGCTTGAAACTTGTGAGTGTTTACTTTTATAAATTACAAATACTTTAGATATTAGTATAATTAAAAAATATGTTTTAATACTCACTGTATATGCTTGTGCATTTGCTTTGATGGATTGCATATGTGCTATGCAATAACTCTATCATATATTGTCTATATATGCTTTTTTAAATTTGAAATTTTTGTTTTTGCCTGCTTGTTAGGTAGCACGTTCAAAAAATATAGACAGGAGGGTCTGGCGGCGTGCTTGTGACTACTTAGGTTTAATGAGTGAACCAGCAATATGTGTATCTATCTTGGGCCCTTCAACTGAGCAGGTCAATGGTCCTGGAATCATCAACTGGAGTGAGGGAGGATCAAAGATGGTCGCTCATATTCCATTTTACATACTCAGTGAACAAGAAGGTGAGTGTTGAGCTATGTAGTTTTGTATTTTGAGATAAACAGTAGTACTAGCTTATATTGAAATGCGTCTGCATCTTTTGTGTTTCTAATTGGATACATGTGAAATTTTTGTTTGACTTGTCTAGTTTGCATAATCTTCACGATCTAGTTTGATCACTCTACCTAGCCCATTAGCTTGCCCTTATCTAATTGACCCATTTGGTCTAATCACTTCATCCAGCCTATTTGTTAAACTCACCCAGCTTGTCCATCCTTGATTTGGTCGACTTGCTCGGCAGGGCTTAGCCCATATAGTGCGTTTTGCCCAACTAGTCAGCTCTTCTCACTGTTTGACTTGTTCGCTTCACCACCTGATTGGCTTGGCTCGTGCAGTCCCACCCCCTCAGGTTTGGCTGACCCAATTGGCTTGATAGCCGCATAATTCAACTGACTCACTTAGCCCTCTTTGCTCATTCATAGTATATACTTTTGATAGTCGAATATAGTAGCATATGTTTTTTTAATAATGGAATAGAATAAAAATACTAGATCTCCTAAAGAATTGAGAATCCAATTGCTTGAGAATTGTTGTTTTTGAGTTCTTTTTTGCAACCAAATATAGGAATATTGGTTGTATACGAATTTATAGGGAATCAAATCTATTGATGTGTTATCGTATGCATTTTGTTCTATACTTGTTTCTCAATGGTTGACCTCTAAAGATATTGCCTACTATAGACATTTCCGGTATCAATGAGAAAATTACCTAATCTTTAACTCTATGTTATCCATATGTTGTTAGACGAGATCAGAAGTGATCCGTATTTATTATATAAGTGTGGTTCTATAATTTCTTATGTAAACTATCTTTTGCAGGTCCACCGTTTCATGATTTTTCATTCGCCGATATCATCCCACAAAAATGAGGCTCTGCTGTTTAAACTAGAGATCAATTCCTGCTCATCTAAACTAGCAAGGAAAATCAGCGCTGCTCGTTATCGGTTCGAATCAGATCCCCATGAATGCTAACTTGGAAGAAACTCCCAATTATATGACTTGTTCAGTGAGGTGATGTTAAACATGTCAGCTGAAGACTAATGAAACACTTGATTCATGCACCAGAGAAAGGTTTTTCACTCAGCTAAGTACAAATAAGTGTCCATAAAAAAAATATGGAATCAGTGAGTAGTGAAAATGCGTTTTGTTTCAGATTTTGGGACTTGGTTTTATGGAACAATAATACGCTTGTAGAATGGAAAAAAAAAGAAACTATCAAGATTGACATCATTTTCTTAGTCCATCTGGTTAAGATTGAAATGGTAGGAAAACATCGTAATCAGTGAAGATAACTTTGTTTTCTTTATCATTAACTGGGCAGAAGTGTGTTTTATTAACCATGATTCGTGACTGTCATTTGATACATTAAAAACATGGTAATGATAACCCTCGCCCTATACTTTAGTCGAGTACAGTTAGTGGCCTTTACATGGAATCAGATGATCTGTGATACATTTCACACATGTTAAAAATCAATCATATGATCTATTAGAGCAACACTATATGTAAATAGTACCATATATAAAAAACGATTATATGATCTATTAGAGCAACACTATACGTAAATAATACCATATATATATAAATACCAACAGTGTCAGGATAAAAAAAAAAATGGTAATGAACTAAGATCTAGTGAATCGCAGAGGGCTAAATCTATACTATTTCTATCAATTTTGTTTTCCCACTCAACTTTATTTAACAGTTACCTATTTTTTAAAATGTCCTCAAAATTTGATCTATTAGCAAATTCATAAACTAATATTTATGAATTTGCCATGTCATCATTTTTTATAATATATTATTAAATAAACTAAAAATAGAATGACAAGCACTTGTTGAGGTGCATATCCCTCTCCTAATTATTATTATTTAAAAAATAATAATTTAGACGTCTAAATTTTATCCGATTGATTATGTAAATGAGCAATCTTTCATCTGATTCACTAATAAGTAGTTTATGGACACTTAAAAACAGATGTCCAAATCTATTATTCCAAAAACAAAAACAAAACAAAACAAAACAATGGAAAGACAGTGTGATGATAAGGGAGGCTTGTCAGGAAGGGCAGCAGAGAGCGTTCAGGAACTACTAACTCAATTACGTCTTCCAAACTCAAAAACGAAAAACACACACACACACTTCATCTCTATTCCAAGAGTTTAGAAAGATACCGATATGTACAGTGCTGTCGGCCAATGCTTACACAATGATAACGAATGCTTGCCCTAGAAATCACGATTCATTGTAGTAGTAGTTCTTCTAGCCTTCCCCTGAGAATCTTCCCTAGTTGAAAGTGCAGATCATGCTGCTCTTGGTCGGTCAAATGGTTTATTATCTGATTCAAAAGCATCAAAGATTATCATCCATGAAACATTCATTGAGATGACGGGCCGTTTACAGCCATCCAATCTAGACAGATCAAATCTCATCGATCTGATCCACTCAGATCAGTCAGTTGCGAAGGCCTTCAGTAGGATTCACATTCATGAGGGCAGACTAGTAATACCTGATCGAGGATCAACTCTACTGAAAATCCCTCGGATGTGACGAAGGATTGATGGTAGATGTATGCAAAGACAGCCATCATCATCTGGTGCAATGAAACAGGCACTTGGGTTTAGGAGATCGATTAATTAACAAATGATGGCAGAGAGATTCAACTTTGTATGTTGCATAATGTACGAGCAAAGAGATTTTGTCTTTGTTCGAAAAGACGATGCGTGGAATATTCGACATACCAGTTGCTACCATTCACCACATTGCACGGCAAAAGGTGAACAAAACTTAGCATGAAGGAGCTAAAACAATCAGCATCATAATTAAGAACAGGACAATCTCACTTGATTAATAATAACAATGCACTGTTATGACATTATCTTATATTTGCAAAAAATAAAATAAAATAATAATAATACCAACCCGAACTAAGTATAATGTCTCTGACTAAGATGGATGTTTTAAATGCATGTCATTGGAAGATCTAGCTGGCGACCTTAACCTTAGATTTTGATGTTTAGTTCTTGCGCAACTCGGCTCAACTAGCACATTAAATATTAAACATGAACTAGATGATTGGCAAGTATAGTACCTGGCAATCCATTCTATCTGTAAACCCACCATGTCCAGGAATGCTATCACCAAAATCCTGCAAAATGCATAATGAAATGTAATTATGATGTAAATACACAATCAATAACTAGATAGGAGGAAGAACCTTGATCTTGAAAGCCCGCTTCAGACCACTTGCAAAGAAACCTCCAAAAGGTGCTATGATTGATGCAAAGAGTCCAAGTGCTAAAGCATGCCACTGAATGGGCATAACTGACCATTCCTTCCATGGAAACTGAAATAAGGGAACAAAGAAACATAGAATAAGCATAATCACCTGTCTGCAAAAATTATCTCCTCCAGAAATTTGGTGTTATTTGATCACACCACCTATACAAGCTTCAAGATAGATGGATGTTTTTTTTTTTTTTTTGTTCCCTCAGGGTGGCGCGGTGGTTAAGGCATGGGATGTTGCCACATGAGGTTTTGGGGTCAAAACTCGGTGTGTCTGAGCATGCCTCGCTTGTGCCTTGCCACTTGCACTAATGGCTAGTAGCCACCCGTGATTTACCTCCTCCGTGTTGGCCTAGGGACAGGTTGGAGGGGGCGTTGGGGACAAGCAAATTGCTTATTTTGCCACAAGATAGATGGATGTTTTGGCATGTGTGAATCAAATCAATCAAATAATTACTTATCGGCTAATGAGCAATTAATATACGAGGCAGAAATATGGTCTGGTGTACCTTTTTTTAATTTCTTTACCATTTATAATAGAAGAATAATATTTCTTAAATTAGTGCATATCAGATCATACCCAACCCGGTAAGGGATAACTTTCTGGCTTGAATGGTAGACCGGGATCACAGTGAAGCCAGCCAGTGGACAAATCCTGGGAACGAAATAAAGATAAGATTGCGATTCTCCAAAGAATTTTTAAATTTTGGAAAAGTATTATTCTTCTTATATCACAGAACAAGTTTCAATACCTTCCTTGGACATGTTAGCCACCGGAAACGCCCCAATATATCTGCTAGCTAAATAAAAAATAGTAAATTCATCAAATATCCGAGCTGATTTTTATATACAAAAATGTAAAGAATATAAAACAAACAAGAGAAACAACAATAAACACAAGAAGGTTGTACAAAGAAACAAGAAGAGTTCAGAAGAGCTTACTACAAATGCAGAAATAATAGTTGCAAAAGATGCACCAATAAAACCCTCCCATGTTTTCTTTGGAGATAATTTGATCAATGGTGTTCTCCCAAAGAAGAAGCCAAAGAAGTATGCAGCAACATCATTGATTGCAATAAGAGAAGCAGGCAACAGGAACCTGTATTCTTTCTCAATTGGTAAGACAAATGCATTGATTTACTTCATTTACATGGGATGAAAATTTGTCCGATAATAAACTGGCTAATATTATTCATGCTCATGAATTTTCCATATAATAATTATTTGAAATTATAGAGTAAGTTCCATGGTGATGGAAACTTGTTCTTCAGAATAAAACTTAATCAACCAAAAACTATTTCGCTAATTTCTTTTCCAGTTCAAGCATAGACTCAAGCATAGAGTCTCCATTAGTTTTTCTAAAGATGAATAGACTCAATTGCAATGCTAACAAAACACTTAAAAGTTACCACTTTGACTGATTTGACACAAATGATCTCATTTTAGGTTATATTTACTCTACCAAGGTCACTGGCATGTTGAGGTTGAGCAACTGGAAATCTCAAAATATTTCAGAACTGTTATAGCTGATAAAAAATTATGAAATCTAAGAATAGGAATTGAAACATACATTTTCCTTAAGTTTAAATTTGAAAATAATTAATTTGCTGTTTTTATGGAGTAGTTGTTAGTTTGGACAAACACGTGTTAATGATGATGGTGATATAGAGTAGTTGACGCATCTGTGTAGCACAAACTCTAATTTCATAATTTATGTGAATTAATCTTTCTTACGGTTGGAAAAAAGATATCAAAGTTTCATTTTTCAAAATCATGTATACTTTAGATCAAAAGCAAGTAACACTGTGCTAATTCTGTTGCATAATAAACAGGAAGGGGACAGTCAAAAGAAAAGTAAATAGCATTGATGTATGATCAGGTAACATAGAAAAGATGAAAAGCACCAAACACTTTTGGGCATTGATTCCCAATGAAAAAATATTAATTCAGAATAAATTGCTAGAATTGAAGGTGACCAACTTCGGATGTAGTTCAGTTTGAAACTTTGAATGGATTCAAAGTTTTAAAAAGTGTATACATGATGTATATATTGTGTGCAAGGGCATTTATGCAGTCACTATTGATTTTTTTTTTAACGCATCTTTATTGGTTAAAATGTCAAACAAATGTACAATGAAAGTATATTTATTATCCATCGAACACAATATATGTCAATTTTACTACTTAAGACACGTGAAATATAAAAATCAAAGTGAGCATCAATACTGTTCTTAACATCATATTTATCCTTAATCTTAATTAGTATCAATGCATTGAAATATTGAAAGAATTCGGATAAAGAAATAAACAAGGGGCCAAAGTAGAAACTGCTTGATAATATATTCAAAAACAAACAAAACAATGAAACTGAGATTTGCATGAGAAATTACCAAAAAATTCCTTCAAAAATATTTGCAACAGTAAAGGAAGATTGTGCAAACACTAGAAGAAGTATCATGTGAGTCCATGCATATTGTCCAAACTGGTACTTGTATGTCCTCTTCTTTAGTGTAAGAATAAACCACATGAAACCTAAAACAACAAAATACTCTAGACATTCAAACTTCAAGTCAATATAGTTATTGTGGAAGAGGAAAGTTGATTTTTTGCTCATAAGGTCAAAATGTCAATGCAACTATATTTTGCATCATAAGTCACCCGAAACCTGATTAGAATCTTTAAGGAAGACATAACCAACCTGCTATGTATAAGAAATAGCATATCACCATCTGATATTTGACAAGCCCACTGACAACCTTATAATATAGTTTATCTGAAGTAACCGTGTTCACTAGTTGTCGACTGATGAAACGCCCATAAGCGAATAACATTGCAGTGAAAAAAAAATACCTGCCAATAGATCCATGGATTGTGCTAGGTAGGTTTATTCATAAGCCAATAAATTTTTAGGAGAAAAAAGAATCTATGAGAGTAGCTAGAAAACATCCTCTCACAAGCTTCAAAATTATGTAATTTTAGGCAACTATCCACATACCAAATTAAAATTCTGAACCCTGGCAGTTTCTTATCTTCATAGGCTTGTTTCCGTAATGCGAATAATTCCCGTGCCATAATAATTTGAATGCCCACAACGAAAGCACAAATATATAGATGTCCCATGTAGATAACCAATGAAAACCCAAGTAGCATCCACAATGATGAATGTGCCCGAACAAGCATAGTTTTGTACTTGTTTTGATCATTAACAAGTAAACCAGGCTTAACAGAACCATTAACATCAGGAGCAGCCTGAGAATGAAAAATAAAAATAAAAATTGAAATGATACTTCATAGTAAATCTATTCAGAGTACTATGAGTTAGTCAGTAAAGGTGCAAATTAGATATAGTCCTCAAAACTAAAATGGTCATAAAGATCTATTTTTAAGAGAAAATCAATCTAAATCTAATTGTCATGCAAGAAAATATTAGCGGGTAATGAATGATTCTCTTCCACCTTATCATATTTGAGTATCAAAGTATTAGTAATATAATAATAATAATTAATATCAAATATTATCAGATCATATTAACGATCTCATATGTCATTGATAAAACAAATATCATATAATTAATATGCATTGCCAATAAAAATATTAGGTTATCATCAATTACTGATTAGCAATAGATATACCAAGTTATGATATTATTATTAATAACACTGTAGTATAATAAGTTATTAACTAATAGTATTAGCTAATGATTAATAGTAAGAAATACTAAGTTACACATATATTACTTTGTATTAAGCACGTCCAGTTTGTTTATTGTACAGAACACGATGCCACAAACCCATGCATGAGCACCAACACTGAGCAACTACCTCTCCATAAACCCTTAGACTTCAATATTTCCCACAAGTCAATTGCAAATAGATTTCATATACTTTTGGTTTTTTCATATAATTTTTGGTTGATTTAGCCATGGTAATAACCATCCTTTAGGCTGAATTCATCTGAGGAAACAAACATCCCACTAAAATGTAGACTCAAAATTCATACCCTTACAAGTATCATGACATTTGTAGGGGGATTGTTCAGTCTGAATATCATAACTCTTTCTTAGAGCTTATATAGCGGAAGAATGACTTTAGAATGCATTTTCCAGAGAATACTAAGTAGTAGAGTAACACAGTTGAAGAACAAATCATATAATATTAAGAAGACTCTTACATTTTGACTCGGAAACCTTGCAAACAAAATTCACTTGAAAACAAACAACTATGGCTACAATAGAGTAGTATAAAATTATCTTTGCTAGTCACCAACCTCAGTTGAATGTCTGCGATGTCGAATCTTGCCTGAATGATTTCTTTGAAGTGAACTCATGGTTCTATTTTTCCACGTGATTGCTAATATGATCTCTCAAAACTGCAGAAACCACATAGATGAAACACCATGAGGAAAAAAAGTATTCCACATAATCATAGAGAGGAAACCAAACCACAAACAAAATAATGACAGCTTATGATATGAAATAAACACTGTTCATCAAATGTTTAGTTCAAGTCATATCTGCAAGAGTAAATGCAAATAATACAGACAAATATTATTGTTGTTATAGCAACACATTAAGATTCAACCAATTATTCACCAAGTACAAAGGAAATGAAACTAACAGTTGTGCTTCATTATGAAACAATCAGACGGAAATTAACAATATAGGTGGGTGAGACTTATTCTTTCCATGAGATAGAATAAAGTATGGATTCAAATTGAGGTATGGAGTCAATGAAATAGTATTCCTCTACCAAACTCTTAGGGAGACCAAGTTGTTTATGATGGAATAAAAATATGACATGAAGAACCCAGTATCGTCCACAGGCTATTCAAACTTGCAAGTTAATCCACTGAAGAATTTGAAATCATTTGCAACTTGTCACTACTTGTCATACTCATAACAATTTTCAGAGGAAGCAACATCTATCAGACAATAATAGCAATGATGTTAAAAATATAGAGTACACCTCATAGAATCATTTGGTATTCACAGATTGAAATGGCAATGGACAGATTATAAATAAATTCTTTCTTCTTTTCTAATCACTTTCGGAATACTATTCTTCTACCACTATTTATTCAACTGTCTTAAGTGACTCAATCATTATTTAGAATTTAAGCCACTTTTCACTTCCTAGCATACTATTCACCTGTTCACTTTTTATTTTTCTTTATCTTGTTATTTATTTCCATGGCATTGACAATAATAACTCTAGGATGTTTCAGGCAAGGTTGCGATTCTTAATTTTAAGTAAATAATCAAGATTCCCTATAGTTGGTTGTGAATGAAAGTCTAACATAATTCATGACGATTGTTATTGAGTACTACTTTAGAACCACACGATAATTCTTATGCAAATTAGCAGTTATCCAGATTTACTCCATAAATAGCATCTTCATCAAAAGAAACTCTTACTGAATGATAGATTCAATATCTATCACTTTTAAATTTTGAAACTTGATGTGCTTGCAACTTCTATCTTTGAATTGCTACTGAATATACTTTTCTTTACAAAACCCAACATGTTCCGACTCTGTCAAGCTACATTCATCACTAGCAGAATCGAATTAAACAATCAGATAAGATTTCTGGGAGGAAGTGAAAAATGCGATTTATAATAGGATTTAATAAGGAAGAAAAGACTGTATCTCTTATGCCAACTCCAGCCGACAAGACACCCCAAATGACCAAAAATCCCACTCATTGCTGCTCAAAATATTGCAAATGATGGCACCCAAATGAGCAGGAATAATCAAGATTCAAATGCGATTCTTAAAATACGCAAACTGAAACGAAGACGTGCGGGATTCGAGGCGGATCTGTCGCATCGGAAAGGCGATTGCCGATCCAAAGATGAGTTAGCTAACGATATGGCTAACCTCGACGGCCTCGAGAGCTCTACAATGCGCCAGAGACACCAGAAGAGGAGGAGGAGGAGGCGGAGGAAGAGGAGGAGGAGCAGCAGCAGATCAGCGGCGCGAGCGAGCGAGCGAGGTGGAGACGATGACGACGAGGCCGAGGCGAGCTTGTTTATATTCCTCTTGCAATGAAAGCGGTGTCCCCAGATCAATGCAGACGGAGTGAGATTTCGAGCCGAAGTGGAACTATCTCTCAATCCGACGGCTGCAATCGCATCACATCACGATATGGGAAGAAGAGCAACGGCTGGAATTGCAATGTTCCACTCTCCACAGTATTTGATAATTTAAGTTAATCGACGGTTTAAAATTGCAACTGTAATGTGATTTAAGTTAAAAGTAAAATTATAAGATATTGCATAAATTAAAACAATATTTTGAGCCAATGGAAAAGATTAGATCAATTTGAGTCGATCATCGAGCTGAATGGAACTGATCACATTACTTGAGTCAAATAGATGGGTCCAAGAAGTAAGATCGGAGGAGTGAACACCACCAAGGGACCATTTTTCGTCAAAATAATCTACATTGAGATATCGTCATTACCTTCTAATCTTGACAAACGCTTCTCTCGCGTTGGAACTTCAGCTTCAGCAATGATCCAAACACTTCTCTTCAGTTCATGACATGGGGAGCAGCATGATGAAGATGGATTCTAGCCAAAGTCCATGAGCACTGAGAGAGGCGGCAGTTATTCAGATTGGTCGAGATCTACCATGTCAACTGGTCTGTCTAGTTCAAACAGTTAAAGAATTGGTCTAGATAGATTGTAAGTTATGTAATACCTGCAATGGCAACTAAACACTTAATGCATGACATTCATATAAATTCTTACATATTCACCCCAGCAACAGTACTATGAAACTTTTCAGAATAGCATACTGATTCGAGAGATTCAAACACAGAGACAAGGTGCGTTTTACATGTAGCGTGTCAATTTACCGTTTTATTTAATGGAGATATATTGATGATGACGACGATGAAGATGATGCCAGGCTATGCTCTCTTAAACAAGATCACCAGAATTGTTGCAATTGCTAGAGCCATAAGAGATGATCCAATAGTGGAGTTGACGAATGATTTATCCTGCTCGTTGCCGGTTCTTTTAGGATCAAGAAAATCCTGCATGAAGGTGGATATGTTGATCACTACTTCTACCATTTTATCTTTCGCCCTATGGATGAAGTTCATGAACCGTGAAATTTTAGTTGGTTCGGTAGTAGACGAATTGTGATCTTCGTCAGCCATGGGCACCTCAGTGACAGAGCATGATGATTCAGGAGGGTAGACGACTGCAAGGAGAATTTGGATTAGACAGTGTTGATTTCGATGAGATATCTTTTAAAAGGGGGAGAGTAGATGTGTACTTGACTTGTGAGTCTTGTAGAATTCTGTAACTTCTGGGTTGTTCATTATGGCAGTCCAAACATTCTTGTCAGCGGCAATTGAAGCTACCACACTCTGATGGAAGAGCCATCAAAGAAGTGTAATTATTATGAGGTAAATAATTATACACACAAGATTACATGGAAAAATAAAACGAATCAGATCGTTGGATGACATCTCTACACTCGGCATAAACTGATGAGAACAGATACAAAAGTGAGGAAAAATACAACCTTATGTTGATAAATTAAGTATAAATACTGAACAAACATTACTTGCACCTTTGTTCCTTGTAATAACTATACAGTCCAAACTTGAATGCACTTGGTATATGCACACCATAAATGCTGCTTGAAATTTTAAACTGTAAAAAAACTTAGGAACCTGGACTTGAGGGTTTCCTTGCAACAATGCAAATGTTTGAGCAACATGTCTGGGAATAGATGGAACAACTACTGGAGCTCCAAACATGAACGACGCATGAGGAACTTCAGTGGAAGAATGACTCAGAATCAGAGAAGGATACATTCTGCAATTAGTATCACTAATAAGTGGACTAAATGAAGCCTCAATTATAGTAGCTTGACTTATGAACATACAAAGAACATACAAACAGGATAGCAGGATGGAAAGTATCCTATCTAGTCCATGTGTATACTATATAAATATGATGTTGAATCATCATCAAGTAATATTTTATCCCAAATATACGGTGTCAACTACATTGTATGCATCCACTGAGCTGTCTCTATGTAAAAGCATACCAATAGTAATATTCAAATTAATTAAATCATATTTTATTTACTAATGTATTTGTTATCTCTCTACTCCTTGTCTCTAATAATTCTACTATTTCAACTGTAGAATCTAATGCTTGTCTTTGATCATGTTTACATTGACTCAACCTATTTTCTCTCTGAATATGATAATATCAACTCAACCTATTTTCTATCATTTCTTCAATAATTGGAGCTATAACTACTTGCTCTCGAATAAACATGATGGTGGTGTGTAGGCTAAAACTTTATGAAGGCTACCTTCATAGAGATTTCTAAGATGAGAACACAACATTGAGATCTACGAAAGGGACCTTCAAAGAATTTGCATCTGTGTATACGATATACTAAATATGAAATTGGTTCTTTGGTGAAACAATATATAGTCATTTGCATGAAAATATGATAATCTTCACTAACAATGTCACTCCATTTAGTTCATAAACATGACCAAAATATCTAACGGCATCTAAAGTCCTAGTTGGTTAACGATACCAAGTACTGAAATCAACCTTGGAAGTAGGAACTAGGAAGTAATCATCAGAAGTCACAATCTCAACTGGAAGCTTAAGGATTCAGCTAAGCAGATAGCAAAAAGGTAAACGGTACACAAAAAATGTTGTAAAAAATCATGAATATAGAGGGAATGACAGAAATCTTACTCCTTGAGGGTATCTGCCAGATCGGAAGTCGCCTCCTTGGCCTCCTCCAGCGTCGGAACGGGCCCGAAGACGAGCCTTGGGGCTGGATCCAGCGATTCGAGGGGGACGACATCCTCCTCCTCCCACCACGGCTTCTGAACGGCCGACACAGGAGACGCCTCCTGAGATCCCTTATCGAGAGAGCAAATAGACATGGACGGCCCTCCCTCGACGGATACGGTCGCGATGGCCGGGTGGCTCGCCCTCAGGCCGGCCGCCACCGCCGCACGGCCTGCTAACAAGCCGATCGAGCGGTAGCCACCAAGGGCCGCGGACTTCACGGTGGCTTTCATTCCGTTCATCTCCTCGACGTCCCTCTTCTCGGTCGATCTCTGTCACTCTCACTCTCGTTATATGCCCTAGATCGGCGCGACTGCGTCTAGGCAACGCTGGGTCACCACTCAAGTTACGACGTCTCTCACGACAGGATAGTCGTGTCTTACGTTTAAAGTATGCCATGCACGTGCGACAAATCACCGTCGCCTTCTGCGAAGCCTCTCCTGGCTTCTCTTCCTTCCTTCGGTCACTTTCCTTCTCTCTTTCCTCTCGCCTCTCGAGCTCCAGCCCATTCACTGCATCATCTCAGCTGTCATCCTCTCTCTCTCTCTCTCTCTCTCATGGCGTCAATTTCCTCGAAGGAATCCTTTCCGTGCCATCTCGGCTATTTAACTACCCCTGATCTCTTTCCCTTCCCGTCTCCATCGTTAAGCTTCCAGAATTCCGTATCTCACTACAATTCCTTCCCATGGCGGCGCGCCGGCAGGTAATGGAGTTCGAGGACCACCTCCCTCTGATGGCGGAGAAGCTGGGCGAGGAGGGGCTCATGGAGGAGCTCTGCAACGGCTTCCGCCTCCTCATGGACCCCGCCCGAGGCCTCATCACCTTCGACAGTCTCAAGCGCAACGCCGCGCTGCTCGGACTCTCCGCCCTCGCGGACGACGACCTCCGCGCCATGCTCCGCGAAGGCGACGGCGACGGCGACGGCGCCCTCAACCAGTTGGAGTTTTGCGTACTCATGCTCCGCCTCAGCCCCCAAATAATGGACGCCCCCCGACGCTGGCTGGACGACGCCTTCCGGCGAACCTTCGGCTCCCCCGCCGGATTCATGAGCTAGTAATCGAGCTCCTCTGAAGAAAAAAAACTCTTTTTTTTCTCCTTTCCCCAAGGAATCCATCTTTTCCAGGAACTTTCATGTTCATACTGTAATTGAAATTGGGCTCTCTGCAGTAAAGAAGATCTGTTTTTCTCCTCTGTCAAAGTTTTCAACTTCAACAAAATCTAGCGTACCGGGAAAAAAAATCCCCTCTTTTTCTCTTCCTCGACAAAGATTCAATCTTTTCCTGTAATAGAAATTGAGGTCTCGGCATCGAAAGATCTTTTGCTGGAAATTCAATCTCTCTGCTGTTAAAATTTCGATCTTCAGCACAAATTTGAACATACTTTGTCAATAATATAGATTTGATACACCGGCAAAAGAATTGATCTCTACTACTCAGACTTTAAATCAGAAAAACACATGTAGTCAACAACCAAAAAAAAAAAAGGATCAAACTCTACTCTTCCAATATGAAATAAGATATATGTAGCCAACCTCAAATAATTGCGACTAATATTGCTTGATCTAACCGAGCTTGACCTCGACCTCGAATAGTTGCGACTAATATGGCTTGAGAATGATGATGAATTTGCATTCTAACAACCTTCAATAGTTGTGATGGCCAGATTGTTTAGTGAATAAATCTCCAAGTTTTCAGCTGATGGATCATTTCTTTGGATGTTTAGTAAATATTGGCATTTTAGGTGTGTTTCATTTTCGAGCATGAAAACAACCGACGACATTGCTGGCTGGTCACTCGGGCTGTCCTGAACACACTAGAGACCCACATGGATGCTCCTTAATGCTTCATCTAGGTAGCAAGACTGTGTGTTGGAAGAAGGATCTATGAAGTCCTTTGCATTCCCTTCATTCCATAGTTGCCATGCCCGAAAAACACTTAAACTTTGTGAGTATGAAAAGATCAAGCATTCTACTTTGTGTTTACTTACATAAGCGAAGAGATGAGTGAAGTCAAGCCCGAGGTGAAAGCTACTATTTCGTAGGCTGCTCACAATCTCCATGAGCAACACTCCGAAGCTATAGACATCAGGTTTCATAGAAAAGAGTCCTTGCATTGCTATTTAAGAGACATATATCCACTACAAACACATTGCACATCCATTCGATATTAAACTTCTCTTTTCACATCCATTCGATATTAAACTTCTCTTTTCGTTAAGTGTTTTTCTTGATTCGAATCATATAATACATACTAAGTTCCAACAACTCTTTTCGTACTTGCTTCGTTCTGATTCCCTCCGAAGATTCTTGCCATTTCAAAATTAGATATCTTAGGGGTTCATATCCTGGTTTAACAAAATATTGCTCACCTTAAGATCGCGTTGAACAATCCGTAATCTCAAATCCTGATGAAGATAAAGAAGTGTCCGAGCAATTCCTTTGATTATGTTGAACCTCTTCCCCCAATTGAGCTTCATCTTTAGCTCCGGATCTATTCAAATTACTCCGTAATGCCTAAATTCACAATTGTAAAGTTGAAGTTCACTATCAAAAAGTGTGAGAAAACTAACCCAATAGGAAGAAGTCCAAGCTCTTGTTGGGCATGTATTCATAATCTAGTAGTTTCTCTTCCCCATGAATGCAATAGCCAAGGAACCTTACTAGGTTCCTATACTGCAACCTAGTAATCAAGTTAATCTCATTCTTAAACTCTACTAATCCTTGTCCAGATCCTCTAATTAGTCTTTTAATTGCAATTTCTTGTCGTCCTTGAAGAATGCCCTGGTACAAGAATCTCCCGCCGATTTAGAGTCCCAGATAAGGGTCTATTGTATGCAACTTTATGGTGTCGCTAAGACTCCCCTTCAGTCTAATTCTCAATCTATCAAAAGACTTGAAAAGATTGTTTGTACCTTGTAAACTATGCCAAAGCCTCCTTGTCCCAGTTTATTTGAAACAGAGAAGTTGTCAGAGGCAAGAACCAGGCTCTCAAAGCTGATCAATGGAAGCTCTGGAGCTTGATCTGCTGCCTCCCCTTCCGCAACTTCATTAGTACCAGAGAAATTGTTCAGGAACTCTTGAATCGAGATCGACCTGAACACACCTTTTATTTTCTCATCAAACTTCCACACAGCCAGGCGCAGGCCAAAGCAGAGGCTGCTCCTAAAATGGACAGCACAGGCAGCAGTATCTTCCTCCTCCTGCTCTTGCCGCTTGATGCACCTGATTGAAGATGACGATTCAGTTGCACAAGATGCTACTCACTGATCGGTTGGTGGCAGCGAAAAGAGGCACAAAGTTTACCTGAATTGAACCTCATGAGCCTCAGATACAAGTGCACTCCTCCAATACTTAGCATCTCAGCGTCAACAAAACTCCTTGTCCAAACCAAACACATTGGAGTTGTAGCATTCCCCACGCTC
>JBBMJZ010000019.1:23253780-23268721 GCA_037833815.1 Zingiber zerumbet
CGATCGACCCCTTCTCCATTTCGGTGGATATTTTAGGAAAGCACGCGTTGCGCCGCAAACCGCAGCGCGCCGTGGCTCTCTTCAAGGAGCGAGAGCAGGTGCATTTTAGGAATAAAACTCGCATGGTTATTTTTCAGGAAAAAAATTTCATTTCGGCCCAGAGCATTTTTAAAATTTATATCTTCAACACAATTTCTCCACAATCACGAAGGCCACGTTGAAGTTTTGGGTCCATTAAAATTTTTGTTTTCTTAAATATAATAGATATTAATTTATTTAATTATCCTGATATTTTCAGATATGAAAATTTTAAAAATAAATATATATTTTTTTAAATTGAGCATATTAAATTAGAATTCAATATATTTTCTATCAAAATGAGCACACTCTTTTTCTAATTTAATTAGATGAAAAATATACTAAATTTTCTTTAAATGATACTCAATTGAATATAAATATACTAGATTTTCTTTAAATTATGTTGAATTTAGAAGTAATTATATTAAGTAGGAAAAATATATCATCTTCAATTTGATAAAAAATATACTGAATTCTAATTTAAAGTGCCGAATTTAAGAAAAATTATACTTATTTTTAGATTTTTTTTTTTATATCTAAAAAATATGAGGGGCATGTAGGGAGTGAAAATAATTTTTTTTTAGATATAGGGACGATGCACAGAGTTAAAGTTACGATGGAAGATTTTTCTCTGTTTATTGTTGAGTGGAGGTTTTTAAAAAAAATCCTACTTACATTAAAACTTTTAAGGTTCACTCTCTTACTAATTCTCTAGAAAAAAGACAAATTAAATAATAGAGTTTTTAATTAATGTTAATTAAAAAAAAGTATTATCTTTATTTAACAATTAAAAAGGCAATTTTATTATCATTTCCATTCTCTTTTTTTTGAACCTTTCATTTTGTTCTTTAAAACCTTTATGCAATGAGAGTCCCCTACTGTAAAAGTATTTTCCCAAAACGCCCTTCTCTACTTCTCCGCCTTGTATTGGTCTCCCTTTGGATGCCGGAGCCGGCGAGTGGCGACGCCGGTAGCGCAAACTGAGGCTCTGTTTTCGTTTTTCATTATTTTTTTTTTGATTTTTTCCATTTTTTTTTTAATCGAGTTTTTCCAAAGCGACGTTTGGAGTAAGGTGGTGGCGGATCGGACTGCGGGAGCGGGAATGAGATGAACTAGGGTTTTGTAGATCGTTTTTTCGTTGTCGATTTGATTAGTTTCCTAGAACTGATCGGCCATGTCCGACGACATAGTCATGCAGTTATCTTCGAGTTCGAGTCCTCCTGATCCGTCCCTACCGACGAAGCTGGCCAAGCTGGAGGCTCGCATGGCGGGGAAGAGCTCGTCTTCACTCACAATTCAGTCGGCGTGGCAGTCTCCTCCTGCTCCTCTTCCTCCTCCGATGAGGTTTGCGGAGCAAGAGGAATTGCCTGACTCATCCTCTGACGATGATGTCAGTACTAATCCTACTCTTTCTACTTACTAGCAAGTAGATTTGACGTTTTCTACTATTGTTGTGAGATTTAACTCGAAAGCTGTATTTTTTTTTCTTTCTCAAGATAATTAGATGATTGTGTATTTAGGATCCTGTTGGTGAAACTACTTGTCTATTGCATAAATTTTTCTTCCTGGAGTTTAATTTTCGTTTATAGTAAAAAGTATGTGCTTGCTTTCATGTAGATTGTTACTTAGCCTTACCTCCACAAGTTGAACTCTTGTTATCCCCTTAGTTGCTACCCCTCTGAAGAAAAAATACAAAAAATAAAAGCTTTACCTTCATTATTTTTATCTTTATGATTCTTTGCTGTTTCTAACTTTAGAACTTATAATGTTCTAAACGTTGATGAAATCTCCTAGATAGTGTCATTGATATTTTGTCAGCTGGGTGTAAATTTATGAGCTTAGTTGACTATGTGTTATTGAAGTCCTTTCTTAACCGCCATATTAGTTTTTCTTTGCAAAATTTGTAACTCATTCGATTAAAACAAATAATTTATGTTTATGTTTAATAGGCTCCAACAATTTGTTGCATTCTTTCCATCGTGGAACTTGATAAGTGCTGCATTAGCTTTTATGTTCACTAGAAGCATGTCTATGGTGACAGTACTTTTTGTTCATTTCGAGTATTTGTTGAGCAACATTAGCCCTTCTACTGTGACAAAAGACAAATAGAAATAGCCTGATGTATTATCATTTGCTGATTTCACATATTTTACCATTTTGATTAAAGTTGCATTTTCAGAATGGCGAAGAGTTCTTGATACAACACAACATTCAGAAGCGCCAGAGATTTGAAGAAGGTGATCATGATCTAGCTATTGGACAATATAAGGTAATTGTCCCTTAGCAGATTAAACACAAATATGAATTTTTCTGAGTCCTTAACATTACACTTAGATCACTAGTCTACCATTGTTGTCTGAATAACATTTATCCAATGTTTTTGCACATGCTAATTATTTTCCAGATTTTGTGAATAGCCTGATATTTTGGGTTTAGACAATGCACTCTATTGCCTGATATGCAATAACTCAAGCCTTTGAATGAGATTCATTTTGGCGGAGATTTTAGAGAAACTTTTATAGAATCAAATTATTTTCATGTGAGCCAGGTAGTATACCTTTATCGTTCGCACTCATAAGTGATGCAATTTATTACTGGATTGGCTTGTGCTATTATTCTTCTATCTCCCATTTCATTCGTCAGAGCTCTATACACACTTATGAAGATGGTATGTAAGCACATTCTTATGGTCGTCATAGTGTCTTACATCACACCAAAATAATAGTATTTGAACAGATAGATAATACTGTTTAGCTATTGTTTCACTCTTTCTTGCAATTTTGACATTCTCATCATATTATGCCTGTGACATGATCTCTTGTGCCTTCTGAATTAATAAAATAATGCTGATAAAACTTAAAAGTGAATATTACAAGATAGCTGAGATTCTTGTTGCTATATTATTATTCCTGTATGAACTTGTAAGCACTTTATAGTTGTCTTTCTTATTGATGTGACTTGCTAAATGGTGTTCATTTAGGAAACAACAAATGGAAGGATAAAGCCCTTGGAGAGTCTTGAGATTAGAAGAAATTTGGATGAGTCAAATAAGAAAAAGCAAGGTCGTGGTAGAGGTCGTCCATCAACTGGTAGGGGTCGTGGCTCAAAGACAGCTGAGCAAACTCGTGTAGTATCAACTTCCTCAGTTATCTCAAATGGACAACTTGAGAGTCCCGCAAAAAAGGTACTTTATCTATGCTTTTCTTGATTATGAAAAATTGTATTGTACTTTTTTTTGGCCATAAGATATATAATCAAAGTTGGCACAACGATAAAGTTGTTGTAATTTGGAGGTGGTCACAGGTTTGAGTCGTGAAAACAATCTCTTGCAAAGTAGGTAAGACTGCATACAATAGACCCTTCTCCGGGACCTGTATTAGTGGGAGCTTCATGCACTAGGTTGTCCTTTTAAAATATATAATCAAAGTTTATCTACCATGAGGATGATGGATGCAACCGTGGGATTTGATGAGAAGACTGTTTTGGTCATAGCTATCTCTTAGTACTTCTGAAATGTATCTGTTATCCTTTTTCATTTACATTCCTTTGGAAAAGATTCCTTTATAGGTAATGGCAATATTTGAGTTTGTTTGAGAAAAGGTTACATTACACATGGTTTTTCTGTGTTTTCATACTAACGCCTCTCGTTAGCACACTAACCACCCAAGGTTTTCTGACCTATTGGCAAAATGCATGAATTGGTTCATTAGTCTTTTTGTATAAAGGACAACATTACCTTGCTTGTGAGCAGGCTTGTCAACACTCCTGACTGAAATCAAGATCTTTCAATCCTAAGATCTTATGGTCCAAATTGGTCTAAAATCAGCTATATCTTATTCTTATATTTAGTATATCAATACTTTTTATGTGTGTAGATTAGTGAATTCCTATTATCTTGGTAATTGGTTGGGCTTAACAAAGTTAATGTGCCAATTCTTCATATGGGCAAGTTGTGTTAACTGTGCTTTGTCAACCAGAACAATTTGTTCCCATCATAATGTTTATATGAATTGCTGAATTACCCATATGATCATTCCTTTGTAGAAAATTGAATTGTGCTCTAGTAATTTGAAATTTGTTTCTTCATTATTATTTTCCCTGATTTGACAAAGGCAGACTAGATTGGAGAAGGAAGGGATTGTTTTTTACTGTGTAGCATGACTCTAGCAAATGACCAAAATTCTAGCGTGTGATGATGAAGATAATTATATCTATAAATTATCCTTCAGTGAAAGTGATCATCATGATGAAAGCCTAAAAAGAGGTAGTTTGCAAAAGAAATCTTCTGCTGTAAAATCTGGCAAGTTAGGGTTACATCATCAAAAATAGAGTTCCCTGGGATGCTTAGACAGTTGACATGTTATTTCCATTGCTTTTATTTTCGAGTGTAACAGACAAAATGGCCATATTTCAGCAAATTGGAACTTTAAAAGTTTGATTGATAAAAATAAAAGTAAAAAATGGCCAGTACTAAATTCAAATAGAAACCATACAAATATTTTATCCATTTTTTATGATTTCTTTAAAAAATTTTGCAGTCAATAACTTCAAAGTTCAGGCCAGGGAGGAATATTTATGATAGGCAGCTTGGTTTTTTCACTACCTCAAGAATTCAATCATAATCTTTGTTCTCATTTTCTTAAAATTAGATATTGTGCTTTGGTATGTTAAATGGTTGATTCCTTTTGCAGGAAAATTTGTCTAAACAGCCACTTGGGAATGATGATAGAATTACCTTGTTGCAGGTCCTCTCTCTCTCCCTCTCTCTCTCTCCACTCATAATAGTATTAAGAAACTTTGTACACTTTGCAATATGCATTAAATTTCACTTTTATGCCAAATTGATAATCTGTACTTCTGTATGATCTACACTTTCTGGCTCCTATATTTACCTGTTATTCATATTTGCTATTTCTTATTGGTTCATGACGTACTCATGCTTGTCACACAGTTCTACCAAAGCATTAGTCTAGCTAGATCATGTAGTTCCACATGAAAATGACAAGATTAGACCTTAGATTGCAACCACATGTTTGGTTTACAGAATGGAGTTGGCCACAAATAGAACAGCTATTTTTAGGCAATGGAATAGTAAGAGTGTATTATTTTGATAGTTGATTCATAGGATATAATAGATTCTCATTTCATTCTTATATTTAGTTTGCAGGAACTGGATAAATAATAGACAAGGGTAATCTCTGTGAGAGAGAGATCAAAATCTCCCTGAAATAAAAAATTAGAAAAAAACTTAAATGTTTTTTGTGAAAGGATAAATGTGATAGGTTGGCATAACTATTATTAGGTTGATGGGAGGAATAAAGAAGGTGAACTAAAATGAAATAATTATAACTACCAAATGCAAAATAGCTACTCCTTTAGAATTTAGCATGAATCAGAAGGTATTCATATGAACCTATTGTTAGTGACTTTTCAATTGTATGACAATTCAGATATCCTAGTTGCTGCATATTTTATTGGTTAGAGTGAATCTTCATTATAAGCTTTGAAGATATCAGCATGATTAGTGTAATTTAATGAATATTCAACATCGATAGACTTTTTAAGATTGGCTGATGGATGAACAATTAATTGCTATCTTTTCTTCATGTACCCTTTGTACAAAG
Organism: Zingiber zerumbet; assembly: GCA_037833815.1. Lineage (NCBI taxonomy): Eukaryota > Viridiplantae > Streptophyta > Magnoliopsida > Zingiberales > Zingiberaceae > Zingiber > Zingiber zerumbet. The sequence goes on from JBBMJZ010000019.1 coordinate 23,259,483, forward strand.
ATATTCTTAATGATTTACTTCATCATTTCACAATGATGTGTTCCTCTCTTTTATTATTCCAATTCCTATACTTTGAAATTTTTGTAACTCAATTAAATTTTGGATCATTTAGCAGGAAATATCATTACTACGTAGCAAAAATGCAACCTTGGAGGAAGAGTTAAATAAGGCACGCCATGAAGCATCTGAAACTCATAATCTTGCCCGCCAGTTTGAAAAGGTGCACATTATTTGATAGTTCACTGGCTATCGTCGGCTTATCTTATCATCTTATGAAGATGACATTCATAGCTCAATTACATCTTTCATTAAACAGGAACTAAAAGAACTCAAAGAACATAATCAACAAATGAAGACAAAGGTTTTATTCTATCCGAACTTGTGTAATCTTCTTGTTCCTTGTGTAGAGATAATACTTTCATGAAACATCAATTGTTCATTAATGTGAGCTATCATAATGTTGTTCGTGAGAGGTATATAGAAACCATTTTGTACAGCCATGTGTCAACTTCTTGAAATATATAAATTTATGTATCATAATGTTGATCAACAATTTATGTATATAAATTGGTCTGCTTTAGAATGTTTAACTAATTCTCACTTCATATTGATTTTTTTTTTTTAAAAGAACTAGTTTTATATCTTTTATACGATTTTATATTGACATGAAATGACATAGAAGAATTCAGGCATGATAACACAACGCCAATCGCTAGAATCTTATGCTCCATTTTTTCTGGGATTCTTAATTATTTTTATGCTATTGAATGTTGCAAGATGTATATAAATTGCATAACCCCCATTGACTCGGTGACAATTATGATATTCAAATGATTTATTTTCTTGGCCTCTAACTTGGATATTTAATGAGAATCACAATGTTTGATCATAACTCGTTAATAGAAAATTTGCAACCAGAGACACAACTCATTTTTTGTCCAAATTTTGGTTATTCTACTGATACACTTTAATGAATGGTTCCAGGATTGTTGGTATTCCTAGTACTCACTACTGCTAAGTATCAATAACACATCCATAATGTCAAGTTATGCGGCATCTTTGATTGATGAACCTTTTGTTGATCTATCTCTCGTTTCATCAGTGGGCCCAACAGCTTATGAAATGATGTGTTGTCATTTAATGCTATGGTGCAGCGGATTAAAGTGCTATCTGATCTACTGATATCATTCTCAAAAGCAGAGAGGCAGGAAGCAAGGGTGAAAGTACGACAAGAATCTGTTAGGCTCGGAAATGTTGCTGTTCTTAGGTTAGTTCCGATTCCTGGATTTCTATTATGTACTGGTCATTAAACAGAAGTTCAGTAAACAATTATTGTAACTTGCAATTTTGATATCCTAGACTTCTAGCTGATCTGAATAGAAATCAAATTTTGAATTCTGACTGAGTACAGTTACAGATTCCTTCATTAAGATATTTTATTCGCATGACCAACTCTTTTTTAAGTCTCAGATAATATTAGAGGAGATTGATTGGTAATATATTTACAGTTCATCAATTGTCCTTTATTCTTATGGGTAGGATAAACTATGCTCTCATGATCACAGTTTGTTTTTATTGTTGAGAAAGCAGTACAGGCTTGATGAAGTGATATAAAGGTTTTCATAGCAACATATCATTTGTGATTCAACTTTAGGAAGGTTTTATGAAATACAACTTTAAATAGGATTGTATTAGAATGGAATTTTCATCTTCAAATTTGATTCCGTTAGATATTCTTATGGTTTAATTTTCTGTGATCTAATGTGGAAATTTGTTGTGTTAAAACCCACATTTGCTCCTGCACGTTTGTAGAAATAGTATTGGTTACCTTTTGCTATCATAGATTATTTTTAAGTATGATGGATCTAAATGCTGTATGTAAAATTTAAACAAGTAAACATTCTAAGGGAGATGTGCAAAAAGTGATGCTTTATTGATACTTAGAATTGGATAAAACTTAATGATCATTTCAACATTGTCAGTTTCCATTTTTATGCAACTTAAATTCTTCTGATAACACAACCAAATAATAATATAGCCATCATGCGTCTTGACATGGGTATGTTTGTTTTTAATACTTTCAAAGTGTGAACACCCTCTTTATTGTTTTCAATATGTTTTCTGTTCATTGCAGGACTGGAACCATTATTTCAGAGGCATGGGAGGAAGGTCAAGCATTAAAGGATATTAATGCTCACCTAGTAGGTTCTTGTGAGCTCATGTTTACTTCTCAAATTAATCATAAAAATGACATTGACTTGTATGTTTATCAGTAGTATTTGTATATGAGAAAAATGTCTCAATAAAGTCAGATACTTGCATGGATGCAGTTGTATATCAATCTTATTGTCATATACTTGTATCTATGTCTTCATGCATCTTTATCAACACTTCTGAATTAGAGGAACATATGATTTTATTGGTCTTGATAACATATCGTCCAAGAATAATTCCCCTGTCAGAATAAGCGAAATGATTAAGCTTGTGAACCATGAGCAATAACTTATGATGATAATTGTCTTCTGAGTTGCAGTAAAAGAACACTGTGATCATCCTTCAATTGTTAAACGGAGATGTAACTGACTGACAAGATTTTATAAACTAGTCTCATTATTGTATACCAGTTAGAATGTTCTGTTATTCATGCCGAACAATAGAATATATAACTACTCTATATTCCGTAGCAGGGCTGATTTCACTAGTTCATTGCAGTAACTCTTTTCATGTATGTCTCATCGTGTTTGCATAATTTTTCCACATAAGTGAAATCTTGTGTTCATTTACATTGTTTCCCCCCTTTATCCTCTTCCACTGCCATATTGCAGAAATCATTATTGGAGATGAGAGAATCTATTGAGCGGTACAAGAAGTCTCTTAAGAAAAGACAACCTGGTAACTCTTTGCTTCTTTTCTTGTGATACTTTTTTTAGTGCTGCTCATTAAATGCTCGACATATTATCCATTTGAGTTGACCACCTTGATACATAGTTGCTAGAAGTGCTTCAGAGCACTTGGAAGTTTCGAGTTGTAGAAGCACAATAGTATAGCTATTATTAAATATCACATTGCCTACTTAATCTGTGACTTGGATGAGTGATAAATTTGAAAGCACCTTAAAGTGAATATATTATACACATGCTTATATGAATTTTCTGGCATGCCATGAAGACAAAGGTGATGGCAGTGACATGGAAACTAGCATGTCAGATGAAGATTTTGTTGTACAGGATGAGATTTGTAAGTCTCGTTTGGCAAGCATCAAGAGGGTTAGTTCCTATACTATGTAAGCAGTGTCACATTTCTTTTTCTTACAGAACCACTGATTGCTTTGCCTCTTTATATTATCCAAGGAGGAAGAGAGTTGTTTGAGAGAGAAGGAACGTTATGAACTGGAAAAGGGAAAGCTTATACGTGAAATGAAGCGGATACGAGATGAAGATGGTTCACGCTTCAACAATTTCTCTATTCTTAACCAACGCTATGCTCTCCTCAACCTCTTAGGGAAAGGAGGATTTAGCGAGGTTTACAAGGTACTGTTTTTTGTATCATTATACTGTGGTTGTATTATTTATAGCAACTTTGACCATGGCACAAAGTGATTTATAATGTAGATGTTTCGTAGAGTCAACTACATCAAAGGAGAATTTTAGTTTACTTTGATAGACATAAATGAACATAGATTTTCTGTGATTTGACCTTCAAACTTTTGAAACAGGCATTTGATTTAGTGGAGTATAGATATGTTGCATGTAAGCTTCATGGTTTGAACGGCCAATGGAGTGAAGAGAAGAAGCAAAGTTACATACGACATGCAATTAGGGAATACAATATACACAAGACTTTAGTGCATCCTAACATTGTGCGGCTATGGGATATCTTCGAGATTGATCACAACACTTTCTGCACTGTCTTAGAATATTGCAGCGGTAAATAAGCATTCTGCTTTACTTTTTAGTTTATGCAAAAGGCATCTGCTTTATAAAAATCCGCCTTATGATCAATTCATCTTCTGAAGAAACTTCGTGTTTATTGCACTTATTTTTCCAAAATTTTCACCATTCCCTGAATCATACTAATGCTATTATGTCTCTGCTGCTTACGTTAGGCAAAGATCTTGATGCTGTCCTAAAGGCAACACCAATTCTCCCAGAGAAGGAAGCTAAAATTATAATTGTTCAGATATTTAATGGCCTTGTCTACTTGAATAAGAGACCTCAAAAGATCATCCATTACGACTTGAAACCTGGTAATGTTCTCTTTGATGAGGTTGGTGTTGCCAAAGTGACTGATTTTGGCCTAAGTAAAATAGTGGAGGATGATGTTGGATCTCAGGGTATGGAACTTACTTCCCAAGGTGCTGGAACATATTGGTAAATGCACACATATCTATTCTTCCCTTTCTTTGGCTCTCTGTTTCTTTAACTGATCTTCACACTATTTAATTATGTACACGGCATGAGTGATTTTAGATGAAGTGAAAGATGATAACAATGAGGATGAGACTGCTGATTTAGCATGTCTGGAATTTGAGATATCAACTCTGTTTTGTCATATCGTTTATATCCTGGTTGGCTGATGTAATATTGTTTATATTTTGTCATGTCTGCAGGTACCTGCCTCCAGAATGCTTCGACCTCAGCAAAACACCATTGATATCTTCGAAGGTCAGTAAGTCTGAAGGCAGCATTATCTTTGCTTCAAATAGTCTCAGGCACCTAGCAAAGAAAGCAATGCCTGAGCCTAACATCAGGAGGAATAGCAAAGCGGGAAACTGTTCTTTATTGAAACACAAAGATCATGCTGATGTTGAGTTCTTTTATTGAAACACAGGTGGATGTCTGGTCGGCCGGCGTGATTCTGTATCAAATGCTCTTCGGTAGACGCCCCTTTGGTCATGACCAGACTCAAGAGAGAATCCTTCGTGAAGACACCATCATCAATGCGCGCAAAGTGGAATTTCCTTCAAAGCCATCTGTTTCAAACGAGGCAAAGGTGAGCCGTTATTCTCTTCACAACCACATCACTTTGTGTTATTTCGCTCCCCTAAAGTTAATTTCCATCTACGGTTGCAGGAGCTAATGCGTCGGTGCTTGACATATAATCAAGCAGAAAGGCCTGATGTTCTAACCATCGCTCAGGATCCTTATCTCTCCTATTCAAAGAGATAATGCCTGATAGCAGCAAAATGTTGTTCTAAAATCTTCTTTTTCTTGCCTTCTTTGCTTCAGGAGCCTCACTCATAAAAGAAAAGGCTTTTGGCATGTAATGAGCAGCATTCATTGAACTTGGATGCAGTCATTTAGTCTACTGTAGTGTTCTTAAAACCTTTGGCATGTAAATGCAGTTTTAGTGTGGCAGTCACCGATCGCTACCCTCCAAAAGCCGCCGATTAACAGCCCACCGCCACGCGCCCATGACGTGCAAAATACAAAATACTAATTTAAAATTATATATACAATATATGTAATTTAGTTAAGCAATTATAAGTTAAAGATATTACTAATACTCACTTAAATATAACGTCTTACGCAAAAACTTCAATTAAGCACGAGTAATCAACATGTTCCATAATTTTCTTCTCAATTGATAGGATGGTCAACCTGTTCAATCTTTTTTGTAGTATAGTTGATCGAAGATAATTTTTGATCAATTTTAATTTCAAAAAATTTCTTTCGACAATTGTAATTGTAACTACTATAGTCAATAAAATTTTATAAGCAACATCGCTTAAGATAACAACTATCCACGTCTTTGAGATAATTCAAGATGTCAATTACTCTTTTTACTTGTATTGGTAAAAAATACTTCAAGAGAGTTACATCCACATCTTTGAGATACTTCAAGATGTCTATTGCTCCACATCTTTGATATAATTCAAGATGCCTATTGCTCTTTTTGCTTGTATTGGTGAAGAATGCTTCGAGAGAGTTAACTCCATGAATAGTTCATGCCCTTCAATATCAGAATTGTTATTATGCTTTAAACATTGTTCAAGATTTTCACAAGATCATAACAAATTATCATCATCTACACACTTTAATTTCTCCAAATGGAATAAAAATCTAAAAGTTTCTTCATTTTTTTTAAATTGTGCAAACTAGCTTTATAGAGAAGAAATACTCTTGATCAATCAAAAAGAGAAAATAGTTAAACACTAAAAGATTCCTCCGCTAATTGTGCTACCTTATCTATAACAGTTTGATTAAACTATTTTTTTCTTCTAATAATGTGTTTTTCCTTGAATGAAGCTTTAATTCCCAATTTATTTACCATTTGTTTAGCTTCATTAATAACCTATTCATGTTCTCTCTATATTCTTCAAAATTCAGCATAAAATCCTTTATATGTTTAATAGCAACATCAATATCTACATCTTCAACTTTGAGAGTCTTACTTACAATGTTTACTGAATGCAACAACTTATACCAAATTATCAAATCAACCAAGAATTCAAAAGTTTCAAGATCATGTGTTGCTAAAGACTTAGCCTCACTCTTTCATGTTGGATCATCACTCATGTCTACTAAGTCAAGTAAAGCATCTCATATCTTTGAAATTTATTTTTTTACCATTCTCACACTTTCAATGTGGCTTTCCTAACGAGTTTGTGATAATGACTTAAGTGTTAAACCTTCCACATGATCTTTGAAAATTTTTCATCGCTTTGTAGAAGATGAGAACAATTTATATATCTGTTGTGTTACTCTAAAAAATGACATAGCTTGAGGACAATGATTCGTAATATCATATAATACCAAATTTAGATTGTGACATCCACAAGGAGTTAGAAAGCTCTAGGGTTAATATCTAATAATCTTCCCTGCACTCCATTATGTTTTCCTTTCATATTTGATCCATTGTCATATCATTAGCCTCTTATATCATCAAGATTAAGTCCAAAATTTTTCAGTAAAATTAAGAATTCACATTAATTACTATTTATTAGCGTTCTACTCATGATGTCTATATATTAATAAAATTACATCTGGCATCTCCAATTGGAGATTTGTGAAATAAAAACTGAAGAAAAACATAAAGTTCTAATCATTATGACTACAAGGCAAATACAATATTTGAGATTTATAATTTATGAATGGTAGTCAAATTTTAAACCTATTCTTTACTCCTAAATTAGCAATATGGGTGAGATTAATAACTAATAATATAGGGTGAGATTAATAGCTAATGATGTATAAAAAAATTGATAATGTAGTGATCTTGCCTACCTAAGAACGTTGATAGACGAATGACCAATAAGTAGACGCCATCTTGCGCCAAGCAACGATGAAGGACTTATGGAGAGATCCGTCGAAACCGGGAAAGAGAATACTAGGGAAAGGAGGTTAAAATGATGGTTGGGGTTCCCCACGCAACCACTTCAATACTCAAGTCAATGTTTGGTGGAGGAGAGAGGAAAACGAAGAACGGTAATTGGAGTTTGGATGCTGTATGCATGTACCTTTGCCTGTAGGAATGAACTACCTTTTATAGAGTGACAGTTATGTTCCCATATTCTCCATGTATTGTGAGATTTTTGCTAACGTTACTCGTGTCTTTTAAAATAAATGAAGGTAACTTAAAATAAATGAAGGTGTTACCCATTACTTCTGGGCTAAACAAAGGCGTTACTCGTACCTTTCGCAAGTGATGGCTAACATTCGTCTTCGAGTGGGTTCCTTTTGGAAGCAAGGAATCGTTCAAGGAGTCTGGGATCCAGTCGGGGTCCTTTCTGTAAGTATCCTGTGGTAGTTTTGATGTGGTCAACTAAATTAAGTTAGATCATGTTTGTCTTTAATGCATTATGTTTAAGTGTGCAAGAACTTAGGAGCACAAGAAGTTGAGAGAAAGACACAAATAGTAAGAAGGTTGACAAGGGACAAGAATTGATGGGCACAGTGCATCCGAGGAACGAGATACTGTGGAAGAGTACACTAGTGGACGAAAAAGACGTATGTGACGTTCGAGGGACGAAAGCTGAGAAGGAAACCTGCTCAAGGACAAGGTCGGAATTGAGTTTGGGGTGAGCTCAACTCCGGTTGACCGGAGCATCACGCACGTGAAGAAAATCAGCTAAGTAGTTGATCTACCTCAGGGAAAACGACTTCAATGGCTTGGAAGGTGCCTTCTATGAATAGTATCGAAGGTGTCTTCCAACTGGTTGAAGGCGGCTTCAAATGATCGTTGGCCGAAGATAAAGTTTTATCTTCGGTGATAAAGCTTATCTCATTTGAAGGCATCTTGAACCCAATTGAAGGCGCATTCAAGCTTCAGATAGAGTTTTCCAGAGGCTATAAAAAGACTCCTGGAGATAGGAAATAAACAACAACTCATATATTTATTTCCTAGTGTATTTCTAGGTTTTCAAAGAGTGTTTCTCCACTTTTAACGAAGAAGAATTTTATTGAGCTTTTAACTACCTTAGATTAATAGCCATGTATGTTGTAACCAAGTAAAAACACTATAACATTCTTAATTATTTCCTTTTTTAGTTGTTCAATTTATTTTTACTTTATTTTAATTGCACTATGTAACCAAGTTGAAAGATTGAGAAAGGAATTATTTTTTATTTTACAGGTAATTCACTCCCGTCTTACAGGCCGCACAGTACCAACAAGTGGTATCAGAACTCAAACATTTCAGAAGGATTAATCGTCGACCGAAGCAAACAGGACAATTGTCGGACCAAGTATCTATTCGCTGAAGTTCGAGGGGGAATTCGTGATTTGGAAGAAACACATGGAGGTATTTTTTAAAATAGATTTTGAAATACTCTTAATAATTAAATATGAATTTGTAGCCCCTAAGGACCAACAAGGAGTCGAAAAAGAAGAGTACCAATGGACCAAAAAGGAACAAGTCAACTTCGTAATGAACTGACGAACCGAGTTTCACCTCCTAAGCGTACTTCCACCCTAGGAAGTCAATCGAATCGAAAATTACGAATTAGCAAAAGAACTTTGGGAGAAGTTCTTGGAGCTACACGAAGGAATGTCCGAAGCAAAGCTTGCGAGACAAGACCTGCTCCGGAACCAACTGATGAACCTTCGGTTGAAAGAAGGAGAGTCAGTAGTGTTAGAGTGTATACTAAAAGTCTAGCTTTTTGTAAACAAAGAATCACATTGGTCAAATATCTACATTTATATGCTAAGTGTAGTTGTTCAATTAGTTTATATTATAGATAACATGATGTGTGGTGTCACACATAGAAGATCATGTTATCAGTTCCTTATAAATTATAA
>JBBMJZ010000019.1:23302478-23314734 GCA_037833815.1 Zingiber zerumbet
CTCAAGGAGGCGGAGCACGGTAGGGATGTGCGCCGGCGAGGGCTCGGAGGCTAAAGGGCTCCAAGGAATCAAAGCACGACAGGGGTCGCACGACGGCCGGGCTCAGAAGCCAGAGGGCTTGGAGACCGGAGGGCTCCAGTAGGCGGAGCACGTCAGGGACGCGCGCTGATGACGACTCAGAGACCAGAGGGTTCCAGGAAGCGGAGCAAGGTAGGGGCGCGTGCGGCAGCGCGGGAGGAGAGATAGAGGAGGCGGTGAAGTGGAGCCGCGGCCATGGTGATCGCGACAGAAATAGAGACGGCGGCGTGAGGAAGGGGGGCTTAATTAGGCGGCATTAAGCGCGGTGTGATTCCGTCGGCGGAGATGGCCAAGGAGGCGGGGCAGAAAGGAAAAACTACGGTCAATTGGAACACAAATTTTGACAAATTTACATGCAACTCAAAGGAAGAGTTAATTACATGGACGCTGTCCCCGGTACGAAACCGTTTTCTTAATTCTTCTCATCGTCCTCCTTCGGAAGCATGAAGGCCACACGCCGGCAACCTCCTCCGCGCCTAGTCGACGCAGAGCTTGAGCTCGAGCTTGGGTTCGAGTTTCCCTTCTTCAAGCATGGCTTCAGCTCGCAGGCTTGCTGCTCCCTGAGGCCGCCGGCACCGCCGTCGACGTCGAACGATTGGCCGTCGAAGTCGGAGTACGTCACCGCCCCGTCGTTGGGGTGGAGCCGGCGATCACTCAGCCGCGCGGATTCGGGGCGGTCGCCGCGGCGGGAGGTCTGGACGAGGCGGTAGAGGGTGTGGCAGGGGACGATGTAGAAGACGTTGCCAGGGCAGAGGAGGGACTCGGGGCGGACGACGACCCAGGGGAAGCGGAAGACGTCCGGGCGGGTGACGAAGTGTCGGGGGTTCCTGGCCATCACCTCGCCGGCAGTCAGGGGCTTGCGGTGGATCTCGACGAAGCGGCCGGGGTGGACCAGCTTCAGCACGGCGCCGTCCTCGCTCTCCATACACCGCCGGAAAAGAACGCAGGTGGAGGAAGGCAGGCGGGCTTCATTAATGTAGCAAGAATCAACTCACCGGAGAAAACGAGGAATACCGGATAAGATTTTTTTGTTGTTCACTAGAAAAAACTTTGGGGACTTCACCAGAGAGACTGCAAGCTCAGCTCAGCTCAGCTCTGATCTGCTCTGTCAGTATTTCATATAAGTTAAAAACTTTACATCACAAGTAATCAGACCGGAAATTCCGCCTACGAAGAAGATCGATAAACAGGACCCAAAAGTTTGTCTGGAAGACAGCTGCATAATATTTAATGAAATCTCTATAGTAGAAGTAAATCCACTACCAAAATTTAGTTAAGCTTGAGCTTCTAATGAAGATGGAAAGAAGGATTGCCTCCGCTTTTGGATACGCGGAGGGAGGTGCTTGGTGTACTTCTTCGGGCCGACGGCGGCCCAGGGCAGGAAGACGCCAGTTCCGTTGTGCAGCGGCGAGTTCCTACGGGAGGTGGCCACGACGACTTCTCCTGGCTGCGCCACCATGACAGCAGCTGGAGCTTGCAGTGGGATCATGGCTTGAGGTCCGTACGCAATGACTCCAGGCAGGGGCATGGTTGGCTGTGGGAGGGAGCACTCCGGTCGCCACCAGATCATAGCTTGGTTGCCCCGTGAAGCAGTAGGCGAGTACAAACTGTGAGTGGCGGTTTTAACCTTCACGAATGTGACGGTCATCCTCTTGTTTGGCGAGGCGCACACAGCGTGCCTCGCCATGTCTGCACTGTTGCCGCGCATCACTACGAGTGCCCTACACAGATTCATGAATGATCGTTATCATAGTTAATGGCGGTCTGTGGTGGTAGAATTCAACAATGCATACCCTTCATTGAGTGTAAGAATTAGCGATCCCTTGTAGTTTCCTTCGGGGTCACTGATGAGGGAGCGGCCAAAAGCCATTGTTGTTTCAGAGAGGACGAGTGTCAGAATGGGGTTTTCCAGATGGGGAGGCTTGAAGTAGGGCTGAGAATAATCGTCCTGCACCAGGGGAAAATTACCAAGAGTTTGGGAAGAAAAAGTAGAAAACTTATCTTGCTACCTCATCGAAGAAGTTGATAATGCAGCTGTTAGGTTTCTTATTATCTGGTATGATGTGCCAAAGGACCAAATGATCAATTACGTTCTGCAATTCAGGGGGAATTGGCTCGGTGGTACCTTCATTAATCATGTTTATTTAATTAAATTGCGTGTGAAGTTTTCTCTTTCTCGGAAAATGTAGACTACTTACTTTCTCCTTCAGTGGTTGGCTGGAATAATGGAACGCCGAATTGAATGATCTCCCTCTTGTTCCCTTTCATTTGTTTATTGAAGAAAATAAATGTTTCCCCTGAAAACATACGAAGCAATATCATCTTCACAATCACTTAAAAGAAGCAATGTGTGTAGTGGCCTTACCGGAGAGTTCTCCTCTTCGGCCTGCATGACGAAGTCCATTGATGAAGTGGACGAGGTCAGGCAACTCTGAGTCTGTGAAAATACCCTCGTACATCTTGAGACCTTTGACAACGTTAACCTGACAAAAGAAAGACTGAACATTTTCCTTTACTGCGTCTCTAAACAGAAAGTGATTAGAGATAGAACTCGCCATGTGCCCTTTCACTGACTCCTTTGCCACGAAACCTTTCGAGAGCTTGATCGTCTCCAGGCGCGCTGAGAAATCTCCATCGTCAGCAGAAATGTTGACCGCCCTCATCTCCGCCGAAGCCGGTTCTTGCGATCCTGGCACGAGAGAATTTAATAATGGCAATGCTTTGACAGATCATAGTAAGATGGAATTGAACCAAACCGAATTAAACCAAATAGAACAAAACAAGAGATGCCGTAGAAAACTAGGAATGAAAAGTTAGAACTCGCTCCGCCGACATCGCCGCCCCATACTAACCAGACTCGGGGACCATCGGCCGATCCGCGCTGTCCGATCCGCATTGGACGGATCGCAGCCTTCGCGGCTCTGTCATTTCGATCTCGCCGGTTGCTGCCGTAGGGAGAGTGAGTGATGGCTGCGGACTCGTCGGCTTAACGCCGTAGGGGATAAGAAAATAGAGGGTAAAGGGGGCCGCCGGATCGGATCGGATCATATGCAGTCTCGCCGAGGAGGCGAGATTCGAATTCCGGTAAATGCAGAAAGCGTGGAAATAAGCGATAAAAACGGCATCCTGATATTTAATGTGAGATACCTCCGGTGGCGTCGCCGTCTTCAACACCATTCTGAATCTGAAGCGAACATTTTGCTCCACGAGGCGAATCCTCCTCGATCCCCGCTACCTCATCGCTTTCCCCCACTGCCTCGTCGGAAGGTTCTTCCTCCGCCGGCGCTTCCTCTGTGAAGGCGACCTTAATGGCCTCCGCCTCCGGAGAAGTTCGCTCCGAGTTTCCTCCAGAAGACGCATCCGCCGTTGCCGCAGCGTCTTCCTCGATCCCCGAGACCTCAATGCTTCCCTCCACCGCCTCGCCGGAAGCTTGCTCTTCCGGGGAAGGTATTTCATTCTCAGCGGGAGGGCTATCGCTCTCCCAAAAATTGATCATCTCCTCCGACTGTGCCGGAGGAAGACGAAGCCTCTCCCTCGCGGTATCGCGGTTGGCTTCTAGCAAGCGGATCTCGAAGGAGATCTCGTCGATGGGGAAGTACTTTTGGTTGTGGAGCACCGGGATCCAATTCAGGCGCCGGCAGTGCAGGGCAGCGAACACCGACTCGTACTCCTCGCCGCCATCGTTCTGCGCCAGGTGGCTGCAGAAGGCGTCGATGATCGCGTTCGCGGCGGCGAACTCGCTCCGGAACCATGAGATCATCTGGTCCCGTGCGTACACCTCAGGCACCGGAACCACCTTCGCCATCGATCGCCGCAAGAACCAATCAATCGTTCGATTGATCAATCGCCACCCTCCTCCTTCCCACACTCAAATCTCAGAGAGAAGGCAACAGAAATCCAACGAAGCGAGCGCAAAATCTCAGACGCTTGCTCGAGGCCGAGGAGGGGACGAGAAGCCGGGGGAGGATAAATACTACTGGGAAGGCCCGCAATGATACACGATCCCGGACACGTGGCGAGACGGGAAGGTGGAAGGGTAAAAGGCCCAGCGACCACGCGAACACCGGATCCGCGACGCAATCATACAATCGGCTCACCGCTTCACTGCCGGTGACGGAATTCTCCCGTCCGCGTGTTGTAGGCGGCCACCTGGACGTTATGCGGCCACGTAGATCTGCACCCTCAACGGCCATTCTTCGGTCTAACAGTCACAGTTCATCTCCTCTCGCATCGGACGGCTGAAGACTCACAAGCTCATGACAGTTGGACGCTGACGTTCCCGAGGAAGCTGATGCGACGCTGACGTCATTGTGTTCCTTGTCAACGCCGGTAACTTTAAAATTTTGTTTTTTTATTAAATTTGCTTTTTTTAAATAAAAAAAAAAAACAGGTCTTTGATTTTAAATAATAATAATAATAATAATAATAATGATGAAAGGGATTTCGGCTTCCCAATTTGGATCCATTAACACTTCCTTCTAAAACCCATCAAGTAAGAAGCGCTGTAGGTTGTTGGGTTGGAACTTCGTTGCTTGGCTATGTGGTCACTGGCTTATCCACACGTTCCAAAAGGTCAATAAATGGCAAGTCACACCCTTTTCATTATCCTAGTCCAATATATGATTTTAGCCTCCGGAGTAAGTTTGAGTTGATTAGTGTGGAGTAGAGTTATTATCATAGAATAAGAGTTTTAATCTTGATAAATTAGAGGAAAAAAAACTCTCCTTGGTCTTGAGACCGACCGTATGGAACCGTTGAATAATAGATTCCATCTTTTACTATCAATATATGATTTCTAAAAGGATTTGTGTCACACTCGTCTAATGTTCGAGACAAATGATTTTACAAAGGCCGCTCGGTTTAAATTAAATAAACCTCTTTAATTTATTCTCTTCCAAAGCATATTGAACCGCCTTAGAGAGGCTATTATGATGACGATTTCATCATTTACCTCATGACTTTGTTTAATAAATATATAAATATAAAAATAATTCAAGATATTTTGAATGTTAAAGTATTAATTGTATCCACCATAATTTTAATATTTCTTCTTATTATTATGAGGAAGGAAAAAAAAGGAATGAAAAAAAAGGAAATTGGTCATGGATTTGTGACAAGTATATACCGCAATTAGTATTGCATTGTTGGAAAATTGTTGATTTATGACATGAAATAATTTTTAAAAAAATAACAAAAATGAAATACTATTAATTTTAAAACCAGTTTTGGCCTTGATGGTAACGCATGCCAATTCGAATGTTAAGACAATTAAATTAATAGAAGCATTTATTATCATACTATAATTGTGCACGAATGTTAGACTATTAAATTATGCTCCAAATTTGCTTTAAAATATTATTTTAAGCACGCCAATTAATTTTAATTGCATGCATTAAAATTATTTTTTTTTTTTTAGCAAGGAGGTATCAAATAGTTGCAGGTGTAATTATCTGTTTACTTAGATGATAAAAGTGTAACAGAACTAACTAATGTAATGTTTAGTTTGTAGGCATAAATTAATCAGATATCAAAAATTAAAATTGAATTCACAACCAAAACAAACAGAGAAAGAGTTGTGAATTAATCATATTAAATGTATAATTGTGAATGATCTAAGAAATTAATGGACAACAAAGGTAATTTGTCTATCCCCAAATTAAATGTATTCGCAAAATGAACCACAATGTTTCTCAGTTATGGGATGTCAGAAGGTTCAACCTTCTAACGCATCAATTGTGTTGTCATCTGATCACTGCTTGACTTGTCTAACTATTCAAAAGATAAATGGTTTAGGTTATCATCATGCTAATGGTAATGTTTAATCTCTTCTTAAGCCTTAGTAGAAGTCACAAATAATGATCAATTATCTAACAATGAGTTCTCACTGAGTTCCATGCATTGATCTCAAGTTCGTGCCTTGATGCTCCATTGGGTCTTGCATAAGGTCGAACCACAACATATAGGACCACAAAGCTAATACGACTTTTTTAACAAAGCTTTTGTGGGGGAGGAGATGAGCCATTGAGTACAAAGGTATATAAAAAAAACGAAGCTTTCAACTCAGCAACATGGTCCTAAAGGCTGAGAAGAAGAGAATTGGAATCAAAAGTGAGGCTCTACCTTTATTTGCATGAAATCTTAAGCCATCACTCATAAAGAAGGGTGATAGATTTGGCAGTCCTGCCATAAACAAGCATGCTTCCTGTGGTGGAGGACCCTTTTCTTGGCCCCTTTGTAAGGAATAATAATCTACAGGGTTTGCCAAAGTTTGAAGTGCTCTATTGGATGGTGGAAACATAAAGAGGAGCACCAAATCAAAGATATATCTCATCCATAGTGCTCTGCACACACACTCTCTACTCTATGTCACTTTTGCCTTCTTTTTTTAGTTCCTACTTTATGCCCGACATAAACTATGTCCTACACTTTGGAAAAGATTTCTAGTTTGACTTGTAGTTTGCAATGCTACAAAATCAAACAGTCATTATAGAAAAGAGCCTTTAATTGTAAAATTTATGGTAGGTCTGATTGATAAGAATGACTATTTTATTTCAGTTCATCCTTATATTTGACTATAAAATAAATTTAAACTATCAATTCTCAATATTGCTCTTTTTTACACTAAATCAAGCAAGCTAAGCAAGTTAAGCAAGCCAAATGGATGGGTTAAATGTACCAGTCAAGCTAGATGGAGACAAATGGTCTAGTTGTGTCAAGATGGACGGACTAATCAAGCTGGGAAGACAAGTGGGTCAAATGGATTGATCGAGTTTGTCAAGTAGAATAGGTTGATCAAGCTGATCAAATGGGTGAAGTCAATTGAACGGCGTGGACTAGTCAAACTTGAGGGTGAAGCAACTTGGCCCTATTATGCCAATTGGATGGGGTAGATTGGTCACACCGATCCTTTGAAAGTATTTGTACAGAGATAATTTATCATCATAAAACAGTCCAGTCAATTAAACATAAAACATTCTATGCTTATTCTATTGCATGAATCAAACTAAAAAAAAAACTCATAATTATTATATTTTATATCTACTCCATGAACTAAGTGTGTCTTTAAACACGAGTAGATGGTGACAGATTCTTAATGTTATAGAGAGTAACAGTGCCATGGAATGAAAAGGCTTCATTTGGTATAGAGGACAGACAAGAAAACATGCATGGATCTGAAATCTCCACCCCATGTCACTGTCCTTGATAAAAGAACAAAACACGTTAATTTAGAATTAGAATATATTCAATCATTTAGTTTGTTGTCTTATCATTAACAAAAAAAATGGATGATTGGAAAGGATGATGTTTATTGATCAAGTTGTACGTATTTTATCACATACACTTGGATTTAGTACAAATACAGATATCTTTGATCATGAAGTTAAGATCTACCAGATTAGTAAAAGGAGCTCAATTATAGCCTTGCATGACCATGATATCAAATGTCAAATTGCATAAGTAATTCATAAATTGTCTCTTCATTGCAAAGAGAGTACTGAAGTTACCTTCACAAAGTTCATCTATGAGAGCAATTTGCTACTGCATCATCATTGAACAAGGAGAATAAAGGATGGATCACTTGAAAAGGGTCTTGACTCAGAAGATTCTCTTCCTGAAGCTTTCATCTGTGTGCAAGTTTACCACACAAAGAAGCACAAAAAGGGTAAAATGTTGTTCTTGGGACCTCTTCTTTTAAGTATGCACGCTCAACATTATTGGTCAGTAAAAAAACATAACATGGCACTGTTTCTTTGACACTTTATTGCAAGCATACTTGGATAAGCATTTCAAAAAGGCGTCACATGCTCAAGAAGATGCTAAAGATGAATTATACAGGTAGGCACAAATTTTCTAGGGACTATTTGCATTATAACTCAATATTTGTAGCAGGTAAGATCGATTGAACAATTTCTCGAAAAGAATCTACTCCACTCTATTTTCATATCATAAGTACAATAATTGCACTGCACTAGAGAGAATCTAACCTTTCTCTTCTAGCCCAATAAGAGTATTTGGATGGCAAAGAGCAGCTCCTGTAACACCTGCCAAGAATGACAAGTAGATATAGTGAGGCTTTAACTTTCCTACTAATGAGGAATTTGATTTAGGGATGGCAAGGGAGTGGGGAGGCACCAAGGTGACTTGTCCTACTATTCATTACTTTTTTACCATGATAGTAATTACAAGGTTAAAAACTTATATCAAATGTAGTTTACAACTACCATCTCAGACAAAAACATCATTCTTTTGTCCTGCAGTATGGTAGTTCTTGTAAAAAATATCTATCTGTATTTGACTAATTCTGAGTTCTGTCTCCTTGGATATAGTAATTACTCTCACACAAGTTGTAAACTTCATGAAGATCCAAGATGGGATAAATGCTCAAGTAAAACTTCATATACCATGGCAAAGAAGATACAGGTATGTTCAGAAGAGGAACAAAGACAAGCCATGGGTTGATTGTGGAGTCCACTTCAGACACCAATATTTAACTACTGGAATATGACCAATTTTTTTATCATAGAAATGAGTTGTATACTGGAAAAAATAGACTGCAAAAAATTCGTTTTTTTGTACAGCTGGAGTGTCTTACAGACATGACAAAAAATCAGCCACTAATTTAGAGAGCTCTTTAAATGTAACACTACCGCACTTGGAACAATTTCAACCTACGTGTTCTAAAATCCTGTTATTCATGCAATCAATTCAATCTATATACTTGTCACACAAATTCAGCAGCTTCTACTCCTGATCAGTTCCAGTTGACTTAAAACTGAATTCTGATGGTATACAGGCACAATTCAGTATTAGGGCATTTATAGTTATACATGAAATTGTTACATATTTCCCCCAGGAAGAAGCGTGCCAAACACTTAGATGATACAAACTGTCATGTACTTTTAAGAAAAAGGAGCTCAAAGCATTGCAAAACCCTTACCAACATGCATTATATTTTCGTGCAACAAGAAGCAAGCAAACAAGAAAAATGTAATCTCAGGTTAAAGCTTGTGTGAAGCCTAGAAGAGTACATATATCCCCATACCTCGATTCATGGTATTCGCAGAACGTCGAACGGCGAGTCAAGCGTGTATCGTTCTCAGTATCTACTCTGTTTGTAAATCTCCGCCAACACGTTGATCTGCCTTAGCATCGCCGATGCTCGTCTATCAGATCATCCCTCGATCAATTATCAAGAGGGGAGTCAACAAAAGCCACATCGATTAACAAACAAATCACACAAACGATCTGTACAATGACTTGGATTGGCGATGATCGAAACGCCATTAGGACAACGACATTGAATGATATACTCGCGCGACGATCAAGAAATCCCACATAAAGCGCCTTTGATCGACGCCATTGCCGCCGGAAGAAGCTACCAGCGACGACGATGTCTCCACGGGATCACTCGCTCCTTGTCCCCCGTCTCTACTTGATGTCTCAGTTCGAACTCTAGGGGAAGCTCGTGGGCCGGATATTCTTATGGGCTCTTGGGCCGAAAAGATGGATAGGCTATTGCAAACTTATTCAATTTTCCTTTTTTTTTTAAAAAAAAATATATAAATTACAAAACGCCGTAGCAAAATTATTTCACAGTTAAAGACCAGGGATCCACGCGTAGTCCTCCAAGACCTCGACGACGTTGCCTACTTTCCACGGGAAACGACCGACGAAGGGAGGAGCGAGGGGCGGATGCAGTCCCTTGGGACGCACTGCACCGGCACCTGGGGGTCATCAAGGCGAACAATGAACTGGCAAGAATTGAAGGAGAGGAGATCGCCGCGACGCCATGAATATGGCGGCATGGGGCGGTCGCCGGCGTCTTGGAACATGACCTCCACTCTGCTACCCTTCCTCAACCTCGTCGTCATGTTGTTGATGGATGGAATGGAATTACGGAATGAAGATTGAAGAATGAGTATTGATTGATTACGGAACAAGTTTGATTAATTCGTGCATTCAGTGTGAGTGAGCTACTTAAATACTTTCAAATTACTTGAAAATGTCTACATTTTCTTAACGGATTCATTCAATTGCATATCGCGCTAAATTTCAAAGGTTGCCACCATCTTTTTCATTATCTTATGCTTATGCTACTGTGTATAATTTGATCGCGCTAATAATCTAATCTTGAAAATAATTTATTTATTAATTAAAAATAAATATATTATTAAATAAAATTATTTATTTTATTTATTATTATCGTAATTGATGTGGTGATCTACCGGTGGTGCCACATGGTGTCAAGAAGTCAGCATACAAAGTAGTGATGTACCAAGTGAGGTAACAATTAAAGTCAATGTTAAAAGATGAAGATATCCTGCTCGAGAAATAATCAAGTTAGCTGAGTGGGGGTAATTTATTCACAAAGAAAGCTTTCAGCGTCTCTAAGCCTTACCGAGCAGGACTAACGTAGAGTTATCTGTTATCACTCAGCGCTCCAATACCTTTTTTGGGTTTTAGAAACCGAGTAATAACTTAGGCATCCTACTAGTCCAGAAGGCTAATCCCGAGTCACTGCTTAGGATACTCGCTGCACTAACTCTACGCATTATTGTGGCCTGTATTAAATGCCCAAATTAATAATTGTGTGTATTCATTATGTTCTCATCAATTAGAGCCTCATTTAAAGTTTGAAGGCGAATGATCTCTCATAATTAGTGAATTAATTATTAGTTCATTACTCTTTTGTAATAAATATGTATCACCTCATTAATGAGGAAGAGGAAAGGTTGAAGAGAGGAATGTATAAAAGGATAGTAATAAGAAAAGAAAGAAGGGATCAAAAATAAAAAAGACTGAGCTTACTCCTTGTGTCTTCTTATTCCACTCCACCCCTCCTTATTTACACATCACTGTAGTCGTATCAACTCCCTTGCCAACACATTGGAGAAGTCATCCTCGAGCTCCTCGGAGCAGGATCAAATTGGCATCATTTATAGGAATTCCATACCTAGACTAAGATACTCATGGAAGACACCAGATATGTTACTCTGATGCAAGCGGAGCTGGCAAAACTTGTAGCAGATCCCGTGAAAGATGCCTTGGAGCAACATCAAATCAATCATATGCAATAACAGCAAGTAAATCAAATGTCACAACCATAAGCAACGACACTTCAAGAGCAACTTCCTCAGCCTATACCTCCCATGCAAGTGGAGCACTCCCACTTATCCCAGCCAACCCCAAGACCGAATGGAGATTCGGGAGTTGGGCAGATTGAGGGTGCCCAGTTAACAGAATCATCTGCCAAAAACACTCCCCCACGCAACGTCATCCGACCGAAGGCACAAATGAAAGGGCGACAGGGAAATTCATCTGCTTCCCCTTTCAACAACGATATCCTAGAAGATCCTTTACCTCGTCATTATCTGCCGCAGGCTACGGGAGAAGTTCTGTTGGTCTCTTGCAGCCAGTAAGAGAGGGTGAATTACCCTGCACGATATAAAAAAAACACCTTTCTCAAACAATTAGACTTAACAATTATACACTTAAAAGAATAAAGAATCAAAATAAGTACGAGACAAGTAAAGATTTATTTGGTTGGTAATAAGAGGATTGTTACTCCAAGGAAAGTCGGCGTAGTACGACAATCTCCTTCTCGAACAAAATGATGGAGGCAGAGAAGCCTCATACACGAAAATATTTCTCGAAAATAAAAAAACGGAATGTGACTTGAAGTACAGAATGTGTTGTGTTAAAAGGAGAAGACTAAAGCTCTATTTATAGCCCATTGGTCAAAACTGACCGGTGCTGACGTGGTACGGTCCGGGCGCCTAGAAGGGCTCAGGGTGCCTGGATATGGATAAAAGTTTATCCGCATCGTAATGGCAATGTAACGGGCAAAAGATAATATTTTATCCGATCTGGGTGCCTGGAACAGCTCCGGGCTCCTAGCTAGACCATGTAACTACTCCATGGTACTTTTGATGTGATCAACCAAGTAAAGTTAGATGTTGTTGGTATTTAACCCCTGTGTCTAAGTGTACAAGAACTTAGTGTTAGGACCGGATTGTAGCTAGAGGGGGGGTGAATAGCTATTCGCGTTGCTCGTCGTGCTTCGTTGCTTGTTTCTTCAATGGATGGCAGCGGAAATACAGAGGAAACAAACTACAACGCTAACACTTTGGATTTTACTTGGTATCCACCTCACAAGAGGTGACTAATCCAAGGATCC
>JBBMJZ010000021.1:5222-18634 GCA_037833815.1 Zingiber zerumbet
TTAGACTCAATTAGATTCAATTGTTGAATGAGTCTAATTTAAATTTGATTCATTGAGTCAATTTATATTAATGAATTGAGATTCATTAAATTAAAATTGACTTGAATCAAAGATTGGAATTAACTCAACAAGGAAGGGAATTGGTCAATTTTGACTTGACCAAATGGAAGTTGAAACATCAAGTTTGACTTGATGTATTGCCACATCATGAGGGTTGACTCATCATACCTTGCCACATCATCTCCACCTCATCATGGTGTGCCACCTCATGGAGGTTACACAAACCATTATCATTCCATTTAATGTGGCCGGCCACATTAATGAGGGGAGTTATGTGGCCGGCCACACTAATGAAAGGAGGGGTTTTTGGTTTTGTGGCATTATGTGTGTATTCATTGCTTCATCTTCTTCCTTGCTTCTTCCTCCTCCATGCTTGCTGTTGCCGTGGGTTTCAAGGAGAAGAAGAGAGTGAGTTAACTCCAAAAGAATAAGGGAGAGTGAAAGGTCACAAAGGAGGATACTACTAGAGGAGTGTATGAGATTCTTCTTTTGTTTTCTTCCTTTCTCCCTCTTTTAAATCCTACCCGAGAGTCCTAGAAAGTGCTAGCACACTTGTGGCCTCTCTTCTCCATCCTTGAGTGTTGGAGAACACTTTTGTTCATGTGGATATCACTAGAGAGTTGTCTACATTGACAACTTCGAGATCCGGCGTATCGTTGGACTTGCGGGATTACGAAGGGCACGCATCGAAGGTATAAATCTTTTATGTAGATCTAGGAGTAGATCTAAGAAGAAACTTGTACTCAAAAATGTTTTGAAATCTATTCTTCGCACGAGATCCAGTGGCTAGGGTGATTCGGGGTTTTCGCAACGCGAAAAGCGGTTTTCGCGGCCCGAAAACCCCAACATATATATGGCTCTAATTATGTACACATGTTCTGAGCTTAGATACATTCCGATATAAGAAATGTGGCGTGTATTAAATCTCTGATCTAATTTATAGCGTTCCTAGCTCCAATACTTGGTAGCTTCAATTACCCCCTTCATACATGTATCATGCCCACGTTCAAGTAACATAGTTGACAACATTTCAAAAGTTTGAGTGTTTGTCTTGCTACTTTGTCCTCCATTTTAAGACATGGTTGTTTTATCTCTAGCAAAGCCAATAGGATCGAATCCATAAGAAAATAATAACAATAATGATTTTAGAAAAATAAATTGATATTGGACAATTAGTTAATCATGCTCAATTAATTTTGGTTATTATTATAAATTATCATATCAAACTAATAATATGATTATCATAATTGCTAATACAAAATATTAGGAATATTACTAAAACACTGTATCCATAATAATTTGTAATCATTAGGAATATTAGCTACTATAAAATGTATAATCAAATTAAAATAATAATATTCATAACTAATGATACATATATGATATTAACATGATATTGTTATACAAATAATGATGACCATGATAATGACCATGACATAAAATTAGCAATATATATGTATTGTTAAGTAAAAATCCTAACATAAAATCATTAATATACATGTCACTATTAATAATCAAAATAATAATATTATTGAAGACAATGATGATGATTGAATTAACTTAACCGTATTAATGACCAATAATGTAATATTATATTAACAAGATACTCTTATCTAAATGACATGTATATCAATATGAAAAAAAAAAAATCATCCAAGTTTAGGATAAATAATATGTCTGTCAGATCATTACTGATTTGATATAAATATTAGTTATAATTAATATGACTATGTTAATTAATATCACTTGATTATAATTGATATGACTAATTAGTGTAATACTAATTTAACAAATAACATAGATATATGACTATTTTAGTTACTAATAATAAAAATCTGCATCCATTCCCTATTCCCAACCCAGCCTCACAACCTTGTTCCTTCAGCTATCCAGTTCATGTGGCAACCTTTCTCTATCAGAGAAAAGCACCAGCAGAATCGATGTAACGGACACAATCCTCCTCCCTCACTGTGATGCTCCACATTTTGGTGGCAAGAACTCCATGTCTCCACTGTGTTTCACCATTTTGGCTGATCCATCAAACCTCTCTGAAAGCACCCAAACCCAAATGATTTGTACATATTTTATTCATTAACCCATAATATTTCAGTTTGCTTACCGATTATGAATGAATTCTCCTTAGAAATTGAATCAAACATATGTTGATTTCAATCAAACTGGGCTGATACATATTGAGATCACCCAAGTTTGGCACCTATGTTTTAAGTTAACAATACAACTTCAACGAAACATTCAAAGCCTGCTAATGTCAATGCTAGCCAAATATTCTTATGTCAAAGAAAAATGGTGTAGATCATCTTAAATTTTAAATATAACAAGTTAGAGCATCATTAATAGCACCCGCTTTTTATATCAGTTGCAATGAAAAAAGTGTAATTAAAATATTTTTATATACAACAACCAAGCTTTATCCCACTAGGTGGGATTAGCTATATATATCCTTCTCCACCATTAGGTTCTATCCCCTACCATATCATTATTTATATTTAAATAAATTTTATCTTGTCTTTTTTGGTCTACCTCATTTGATATGGAAATTTGTCATAGTTTCACATCACGTACTGGAGCATTTATTAGTCATCTAGGTACATGTTCGTACCATCTTAAACACGTCTCCTGGAGTTCTCTCTCAATAGGTGCAACCTCAACTTTCTCTCTAATATTTTCATTTCTTATATTGTTCATCCTTGTATGCCCCCACATTCACCTTAACATCCTTATTTCTACCACTCTCATTTTCTGCTCATGTGCTCGCGTTATAGCATAACATTCAGCTTCATATAACATAGCAGATTTAATCACCGTTTTATAAAATTTTCCTTCAAGTCTTAGAAATATTTTACGATCACAAAGAACACCTAACGCTCTCATCCATTTCAACCATCCCGTTTGTATTCTATGTAAGATATTCCTCAATTCCTCTATCCTTTTGCAAAATTGATCATAAATACTTAAAACTCTCTCTTACAACAACTCATCAATTAAAACATCTTTATATGCTTACAACAAATTTCCTGTCAATGCTGCAACAAACACAATGTAGATATATTATGTAGACAAGTTGTACATTATGAGCTTACTTAGGGCAATCCAAAAAAACAAGAAGCAGCAAGGAAAGGCAAGCATTCATAAAGCACTAAGCACTTTGCCATTTATGAAAACCTACCAGGTCATTGATATTTGATAGCATGATCAAAATGAATCTATTTGGAAAAATTAAATGTAAGAAGCTCCATCCTTGGTAAAATCCTCAAGTCAAACATGTTAAGCATACCATTGCACTCGCCAGCGTGTCTCACGCTTTTCAATAACACGAAGGCATGCCCTCAAAGCTTCCACAGCTCGCTCCCTAATAGCCAATGTAGGATCCCTTAATGCAACCCATATGGCATCCACAAATTCAGGAACATGAACATTGAAAACAGTGGATGCATTTTCAGCCATTTCCTAAGAAAAAAAGAAGTTAAAACACTCTGAAAGATGGGTGTAAATCACAAAAGCATAGAGGATCTGTTTGAATAGTAGAGCTAAGACCTTCTTTTTAAGAATCTACTGCTGATTGTAAATTCAAAATTACTTGAACACTTTCAGCATTGAAGACATCAACAATAATAGTAATTGAGCCAAGAACTTTTCATTAAGAAAAAAAGAAACTCTATTTGTTAAAATTGTTAAGAAATGAGACATTCTGTTGATTATAATTTTAGAACTATTTAAAAAACAGTTTTATCATTAAACAAAACAACTATTTTCTTGGATATGAATATGATGACAATGGAAGTAATAGATCACAATCATAGGATAAGTGCAACAAGAAGTCATAGGCAGCAACTTTAGGGATTATCTGGACTTTATCCTGCCACTCAAATATTGTATACAAACTGCTTATTACAAATTGCAATGTAAAATATGTGCTGCACTGCTGGGACTAAATAATATATATGCAAATATTACTTATCTATAAGTGAGTTTATCGTCATTCCCCAATCTACATAGAATTTATTTGTAAAAAAATTATAAACTAAAAAAAGGATATTTTGTTTTGTTCATTGACAAATAGTACTATCAGGTATAACTATGATTACTTTGAGAATTAGGACAGCAGCAAACCGACGATATTCAATTCTTTCACCGTGTAGCCAAGCAAAGGCATTTTTTATCTGAAAATGAAGACAAAATTGTCAATGAAGACGGATATACTTGTTACAAATGCTAAAATACAAAAACAAAAAAAAATAAAGAAAAAATCCAACCTGTCGCTCCACTTCGTCTGCAGTCATTGCTCCTCCAGACTTCACCAAGTGACCTAGTACTTCACTGGCAAGAATTAAGACTTCAGGATCACGCTTTACCTCAAACAAAATCCGCATGTAGGCAGTGAGCCTTGACACTTTGGAAGCACTTTCTCCCAATGAAACATCTATCAATTCATTAATGGCTCGTAGAGCACCTAAATTGTCAGCAACTTCATTGCTTTCTAAAAGATTAGCAATCCTCTCATAAAACTGATCCATGCACCGAGAAAAAGTTTCTCCACTGAGATCACGGGCTGCTTCCTCGACATGTTTCTTTAGAGAAGCAGTAGTGCCGTCCTATACACAACATGAAAAAGTGCTCAATAATGCATACTGACTACAAAGCTAATTCAAAAAGGCATCCAGTAGCAACTACTTCGTTCCTAAAATTATTTGATGGATAATACCACATCAAATAAAAGTTCCAGGTTCTTTTTACAGTCAAATCCTAGAGGCATTCCTTCAACGACATTTTGGACAGTAGACTTACTAACCGTCAACACGACAACCTAGAAAGAAGAAACTCGATTTTATAACTTCCAAATCGATAGGTATAAAGAAGAAACGCAGTGTTACAACGTCCGATCCAATAGGTTAACAAAGAAATTTAAAAAAAAAAAATCAACGTATTCCTGTCTTGCTACACAACGAATCTGAATCAAGCGGAGATGAGGAATCGAGTAACTGGTATGTTGCGGAGGTAGAGGAAGCGAACACGGAATCATGTAACTAGCATGGTCTGGAAGTAGAGGAAACGAACCTTGGGTGTGCCTCGGGTGCAGAGATCGGCGAGGATGCGGTTGAGCGCGTCGGCTGTGCCGACGACAGAAGCAGCACCGCCGTAGCGTATCGGCGCGGCGGAAGATGCCATGGGTCGCGGGATCGGAGGCGGATCAGACGTCTGCCATGGCTAGGGCAAGCCAGGGAAGGGGGGTGGATGGAGAGGAGGGTTTTTGGCTCGCGGCGGACCGTCCGGGTTGGGTGGTGACGACTGACGACGATGATGCTGCGGGATGGCAATTGAGGGCGTGGAGATCCGTCGCGAATTATTAACCGGTTCGCCAAGTCGCACGACCTGACCTGACCTGATCTGACCAGCCAAGGGGCGGATTTGATGGCATTAAACTCGAGCTGGCGCCATGCTTACCTGGCCATACTATTCTAAAATCATGACTGAAATTATGTTCCGTTAGGGATAATATAATTAAATTTATAATGTCTGGTAAAAGATTTGTATATTTTGTTTGATTATATTTTTTTATTTGATATTAATTATTTTTTATAAAAAAATATAATTTATATTATTATAAAATGATACAAATATTTTATGATCTTTATCGGCGGTAGTGGCGTCGGGCAGCGATGGTGGCGACAGACGGTTGGTGACTAACGACAAGCGATCAGCGGAGGCGGCGATGGGCGGCAGTCGACGATGGTTGTAGTGTCGTCGACCACCAGTTGGTACAGAAAATGGACTAAAATTATATTTAACATTTAAATTTTAATATTGAGTTTGGAATGTAATCTAGGTTACCATATTATTGGTCTTATAATTCATATTACAAAACTTTATTATATTTTATAATTCATATTACATTATATTACATCTTTAAAAATGTATCAAACAAATTAATTAATATTGTAATATAATATTTATTACATTACAATATTGATTACTCCTCACCAAATGTAGCCTAAGATGAAATATTTTTCTCAAATATTTATGATCTTATATTTACATCATCAGTCAAATATCTCAAACTCTAAAACAAACTATTTATGTATCTCACTTTCAAATATCTCAAATTTTACTATTAAATATATTTTTAAAAAATAAATAAAGAAAAATCATCAAGCATAACTCTATATCCTTTCTAATATCTCCTTCCAATAGAAATCTCCTCTGATATTTTGACATTATATCCTACTATGGATGTTTTGACATTATATTTTGGGTGCTTACTTAATATTAATATTAATAATAATAATAATAATAATAATAATAATAAAGATAGAAAGAGAAGACAAATAAAGAATATCCCCATTATTTCAATTAAAAAATCAAACATAAATAATTTAATTTTATTATGGTTAGTGTTTGGTTTTGTTTGATGGATTTAACTATTTTTTATTTAGATAATTTAAATTAAAATATGTTTTTTTATCATTTAAATTAAAATTTATTATCCTAGTTATGGTGCACTATAGAATATTTTACTCTAGTGGGATAAAAAATTTGAAATGTTGACAATTGGATAAAGAGTTGCTTGCACTTTCAGATTTACCTAATCGGTGAATCAAGAAAGATCGTATGCTTTTGGAATTAATTATATCAGTAAGGACCTAGATATATGAATTATCAAAACTTAAAATAATTAGGATGAAATATTTGTCATTTAAAATACTTAGATTTTTTTCATTTTTCTGGTTCAAATCTTAGTTACGGTGCACTACAAGGTATTTTCCTTGGGTGGAATAAAAAAATTGCGATGTAAACTATTGGATGAGGAGCCACTCACACTTCTAAAAAAAAAGTGGAACCGCCACATCAGCAGCCCCCCTAGAGTCGGTCCCATGGATATGGAGGGAGGTAAATGTAGGTACGCAGGTGGAAAGTGCATGACGAAAACGTTAACCCCAGGCAGTGACACCCCGAGGATCGATCCCTGGACCTTTCAACCACATAACCATGCACCCCCCCATCTGTACTACGCCCTGGGGACGCCACTCACACTTCTAGATTTGACTAGTGGCAGTGTGTGAGGTCGGGTTGTCCACTGTTGTTGTTGGGAGCTCAACATTTAATTTTTAGAGTATTGATGCATGGCTAAGGTTAAAATTAGGTTAGTTGTGATATAACAATTTGTGTCAAGTGTGTAGGTGTAGGTTACTTGACAAATATTAAAGTCTTAGTTGGGAGTCAAGCAGTGACTAAGTCTTAGTGGTAAAGACTTGATTGGGTGTCAAGCATGAGGTAAGTCTTAGTTGGAACCAAGCAACAAAGTCTTAGTTCGGTGCTAGGTGAATTAAGTCAAAGACGAGTCAACTGAAGGCTAAAGGCTTTGTAGACAAAGTACCAACCGTGTGTTAAGTGAATCAAGTCCAAATGAAATCAGCTGTAAGCTGAAGACTTGACAGATAAAGTCTTAGCTAGGAGTTAGGTGAATCAAGTCTAAGTGGAATCAGCTAAGAGTTGAATACTTAGTAAATAAGTCAAAGTGGAATCAACTGTGAACTATAGTTTGATAACTCGGATCAAATGAGTCAATTGGAGGTTGAACATCTAGACCCAACGTAAGTGAGAGTAACTTTACACTTTCTATCTTACTTATCATGTGTAGCCACTACAGGGAAGTAAGGTTCGACAGTTCCAAGCTATCAGAAGAAGTCTGGGGCTACTGATTAGCGATAACTCTTGACAAGGGAAGTTGGAGGGCCTAGGTGACTATATTGGGTCTAGATGACTGTAGGATACCAACGTAAGTGAGAGTAACTTTACACTTTCTATCTTACTTATCACGTGTAGCCACTGTAGGGAAGTAAGGTTCGACAGTTCCAAGCTATCGGAAGGAGTCTGGGACTACTGACTGGTGATAACTCTTGACAAGGGAAGTTGGAGGGCCTAGGTGACTATATTGGGTTTAGGTGACTGTAGGATACAAGCGACTGAAACAACTTCCAAGTGATCGGATGACGTTTATCAACAATCCAAATGAGTCGAGTCAATATTAGGTTGACCCCTCTCAAGTGATCGGAGGGCTTCCAGTGATTAGATAACCTCATTAACATTATCTAACAGATAACAGTTGCAGCCATGTCAGCAACTTTATAGGCGAAGGAGGCTCCGAGCAACTGAAGGAGTACTATAAAAAGCCTTCGATGCAAAAGTTTGAAAATCACCCATCTACACAGAATTTATTCTTGTTCTCATGCTCTAAGTGCTCTTTCGTCTTCTTTGCTACGACATGCTATAATTTGTGTTTCATTTCTTATCAACAACACTTGGGCAACATTTTCATTATGTTTTTTATTGTGTTTGTCATAATATCTATCTATATTTGTGTTTAACTTTTTAAATTATTTTTTCCATAATGTTTTCCCACTTCTAGAGGAAATTAGAAATAAAAATCACATTTATATAATGGTTGTGTGTTTACATTTCTGATTTGGTTAGTCAACTACTTCCATGCTTAACTGTTAGCAAAATTCTTTGCATACTTACATTGTTTTGCTTTATTTGATTGAATCAATCTAAGTAATATTATTTTTGTTGTGCTACTCGGATTAATTCAATTATGTCTATTATTATTTGCTCATTAAATTCGTAACCTTATTCAGCCTTCTAGTGTCGAGTTTGATCCTACATCCATCTCCTGGATTAGTTGGACGGAAGGCATATACCCGGATTATAAAAAAATATTTTCTTGAAACATAATAAGGTAAACTTTAAAATAATATTAATGAACACATATTTGTTAGAATATTTTGAAATAACTCTCCTACAAGGAGTCAAGATAAAGTGAATACTCTAATATTATGATATAATTTTGAAATTGAATAAAAATAATTATCATCCATTTATTTTTTTTTATAATTTAATGGTCAGATTGCCTGGGAGAACGGGTGGAAAATGTTCCATTGTTTCCTTTATTAAAATTTTGATAGGAAAAGGAAACTTTATTCATTGGCGGATGATTTTGAAGCTGAAATTGATCACCACCAAATCGGGTAGAAAACGACAGATAGGAAAAAAAAATGATGCATGAAACTTTCTTCACTCACAAAATTATACACTATATATAATTAACTTTTAGGGCATGTGATATTAATTTCTTCATTTCCCCAATGTCCTTTCCCCGTGCGAAGATATTGTAGATGTGCTCAATATCCTCCGACATTAATTGGCGAAGTTCCTTGGCAACGTGTGGCAGCATTGTCCTCTATCATTCTACGGAGTTCTACGATCAACATTGTGTAATAATCTGGTCAAATGCTTCTCCCTTCTTAACCTTTGTTTGATTTCCTACCACAATCATCCTTCTCCCCATTTCAAAAATCTCTTCCTCCAGGAAGAGAAACAAAGAGCATAGATGGATGCCACTTGTTGTTTTTTTATATGACTATTTTGAGGTTATGTTTCTTATTAGACTTTCATTGGTTTTAAAAGTTTGTTGTGTCGAAAGGGGCCTTCAGTATTGGCTAAAATCTTTCTTTTTAACTAATTTTTTTTTCATAGCATAGCATGACTTTTAGGGGTTTAGAAGTTATTTTTAAAAAATTAGTTGTTGTCATTTATTTTTATTTTGTAGTAATTTCATAACATAGCTAATGATCTATTAGAAAACTATTAGATTACAATATTGACTAAAGAATTATTTTGATCTATTAGAAAACTATCAAAAGAATCATGATCTTATGATGTAGTATATTGATTATGTGTTACTCTTTATTGTACTTCTTATATGCTTGCGATGTTTAATTCGAACAATGTAATGCATTGAATATGTTTTTTTTTGATAAATCTTAATGCTAGATGTTGATATATTGATTTTTAATCTTTTGTATACATAGAATTTGCTGGTTAGTCCAATATTATTATACTTGAATATTTATAATTGTGAATATATTTGAATTTTTTATCATGTCCATGTGTGCATGGGATGCTAGTGTTGATTAAGAATGGGTGCAACAACTGACTAAGTTAAGAAGAAAGTAATTAAATGGATTGAAGAGATAGATAGGATTTTTATAGATGTTATGTTAGAACAACAAATTAATGGTAACCACATAGATGACACTTTCACATTTACAACGTATATTTAGTGAGAAGATTGAAATCCCATTGACGAATGATAATTTGAAGAACAAAATTAAAACACTAAAAAGTCACTTCATTTCATGTTATGATTTATTTAATAATGGAAGTGGAGTTCAATGACATGATGAGAATAGAAGATTTGAGGTTGTGGAGGGGGTTTAGAAGCAACTTATTAATGTAAATATTAATAATATAGATCAAGTTATATTTAGTTATTTTAAGAACTAATGTATTTTCTAATTATGTTTAAATTTGTCTAGACTAATTCAACAATCAAGAGGTGGAGATATATTTTACACCTCATTACGGGAAGTTGGCTAAATGACCACTGCTACTAGGGATGAATCTAGAAATTAGAAGTGCATTGGGATGATCTCGAGTTGGTAGAGTTCGTCATTGAAGAGGTTTGAATTTACTTCGTGTGAGCACGTTACCATCTAGTCTTTTCTTATATTTCATCAAATTTTAAATTTTTTATTATATATATATATATATATTTCTTTATTTGTGAGGTTGTTAAATTAATTTACCAATAATGATATTTAATTCGTAGATATTAAAAATTTAAGGGCCATGGTGGAAGATTTGGCCGCTAACACAGTGTTAGAGAGTGTGCCGCCGTTGATGAAACATAGGTAATCGGTTCACGAGTGTGACGTGAGGTCATGCTAGAGCATCCGTGCGTGCACTCATCCCTAGTTGAATATAAGTTCAACTTGCCTAGCTTGCCCAATCTTCTTGCTTTTACTAGCCTATGCAAATAGAGTGACTTGTTCTAACCAGTGAGATGGAACAACCAACTCAACTACGTTTAATCTGATCAACTGTTGCGCTAGTAAAATTTATTATGTAAAAGAGAAATAAATAAGATAAAGGAATAAGTAAGGAATAAATATTTTTAGACCATTTTTGTTATTTAATATAAAAAATATTCTATAAAGAGCAGTATGACTAAACAGTTGACGAAGTGTAGCCTAGGACTACCCATAGGTAGCTCTATCTCTGACCACTACTGAAAGAAATATCGAAATTATTTTAGAGAAAAAATAAAGAGATCTTGGACTAGATAATGAACATGAGCATTTTGAAATAGTCCATTATAGTTTTTGAATATATGGAAATGGAAGAGGAGGAAAGAGACTTCTTTGTGTATGAGTTTAGTCTCATATTGAAAGTTTCAAGATACTATTGTTGGTTTATATTATTGTACATGCATTGATGTTGTGAACATATACATGGTGAGAGACTCTCTCTCTCATACGTGGATGCGCAGGGGGTGCAAATCCAGGATCTGAATTGCACTGAATTAAGTTGATCCATGTGCAAGCACGACTTGCACTCGTCGAATGCTGGACTAGTAAGGGCAAAATTTGGCCAAGCGACTGAACTAATGTTTTACCATTTGAATATTTTTATTTATTGCTTAAATGTAACAGATACATTAATGGATGATTAATGAAGAATCTGTAACCTTCAGCTATTTAAGTTAGATGGATTAATAGGCAGTAAATGATTTTAATTCGGTCATTGAATACTGCAAGGGTCTAATCTCCTATATAAAGTGGTTGTGACTAAGAGCAAAGTAGAGAGAACTAATAGGAAAGATTTTCCTCCACCTTCGTTCCCCGAAATCTTCTCTCTATCATGCATTTCCGCTCGGTGGTTTGCCCATGATAGTAATCGGGAACTTCCTCAGTTTACCACGAACAACCAGTGCTTGGTTATGTACATGGTTCTGTAGTTGTCTCCTGAGAAATGGACACCCATCATAACCTTAAAACACAACCGGAGGAGGATAAATCTATTTTAAGGAAACTGCTTGAAAGCATACCTCAACATTTTCTTTTCTACGCTCAGGAGTGTCTAGTCAGAACTCTCTAGTCGAGAGTCTATAGTCAGGAGTCAAAACTCAAGACTTTCTAGTTAGGTGTCTACAGTCAAGAGTCAGCACTCAAGACTCTCTAGTCGGGACCCAACACTCAGGACTCTCCAGTCGGGACTCAGCACTCGGGAGTCTGCAGTATTCTACAACTCAGACTTTGCAGTCTTCTATAACTCAGACTCTCAAATTAAGAGTCTACACTCCGAAAGTCGGGATCTCACTCAAGTTGGGAGTTTGCACTTGGACTTTGCACTTTAGAGTATGCACTCTGGCATATAAGACAACTCAGTTTTCCAGCCAACTTAGCCATCCCAAGCAATTCTTCATTCCCTACTTGGCAGTATGAGATTATCTGCTTAGGTCAACTCAATAAATAAGTTTGATTTGATTTGTAATTTCAATTCAGATTACTCATCTATCTCCGATAAGATTGTTCAATAATCTAAAATAGATTCTGTTCTGTTAAGATGACCACAGAAAATATTGAGGTACAACATACTCATGTGAAGGCACCCTCTGCCCCGATTAGAAATGTTCCAATCAACCACGGGAAAAAATCAGAGAAATTCATTGAGTTAAACTTTAAGAGGTGGTAGCAGAAGATACTCTTATACTTGATTATGCTTAATTTGGCCTAGTTCTTGACCGAGAAACCTCTTGAGCATGCTGAGGATAATGATGTTCAAACCATCAGTGTAGTAGAGGCATGAACTCATTATGAGTTTTTTTGGCAGAAACTACATCCTCAACTGTCTTACTAACTCATTGTACACTGTGTATAGACACTAAGAGAATGACTAAGTAGCTGCGGAAGTCCTTGGATAAAAGTATAAGACGGAGTATGTAGGGGTCAAGAAATTTATTATAGGTCAATTCCTGAACTACAAGATAATTTACTCCAAGACAGTGATTGGTCAAGTCTAGGAGATTCAGATGATTTTGCATGAGATCCACTCGAAAGAGATGGTTTTAAGTGAAACCTTCTAGGTGGTTGCCATCATTGAGAAGTTGTCTCCCGGCTGGAAGGACTCCAAGAACTATCTGAAGCACAAGCAAAAAGAGATAATGAATACTCTTCTATTGAGCTCTGGACTACCATAGTTCATTTGAGGAGAAATTATGTTCGTAGCTAATTACCTTTTAAATAAGGTATCCCAAAAGAAAATAGATAAGAACCTTTATGAGTTGTGGAATGGAAGATGACCATTTTACAAATATTTGCGAATGTGAAGGTGTCTTGCTAAAGTTTTGGTGCCTGATCCAAAAAAGATTAAGATAGAATAAAAAAAAACTATTGATTGTATATTTATTAGATATACACATAATAGAAGTGCGT
>JBBMJZ010000021.1:46577-67030 GCA_037833815.1 Zingiber zerumbet
CATTTTATGCTTGTTATTATTCCAGCCGCATGTGGCTGAGGTATATAGTGTTTGTAGAAAGTTTCAGATTGTCCGCCGTACAGGGGAGATGCTGCCGAAATTTCTTCGGACAGGGACTCCTCCGGGACGTGACAAGTCCTAATTCCAGCTATTCGATACAAAGCTAGATGTGAGATTTTTTGCAGAATCGGAAAGCATAATTTTTTAATACTATCCCTCTGTATAGAAGTTTCGAACATGATAAACGAAAAACAAGTCCCCGGCAAAAATGTATTGCGTGGCGTTATTCAACGCAAAGGTCCATGCATGTTTATGTTTTACTTCCGACCAAAGACGAGCAAAATGTGGGTGTGAAGATGAATTCAGGGTGTGGCATTAGGCGATGGTGGTGTCGAGCAGCAATCCTTGCCGTCATCCAGCAGCTGCGTTGGTGGTTCGTCCTCGTCCCCCTTCACCTCCTCAACATCTGTGGAGCTAAGAAAACTGGGTTGATTTGTGGAAGACAACAGCCTCGCCCAAATACGATCTGTTATCACCACCTTGTTTGGCATCTCCGTAATCCTCTGTTTACCGAAAAGGTTAGCGGATAAATGTGCTCTCATCCAAAAGAACTAAAGCGAAAAAGAAAGAGGGCGCGACACTTACATGGAAAGGTATATAAGCATGTCTTCCATTGACAGGTCCAGTGATGAATCCAGTGTAGCCTGCCATGGCTCCATGAATAGCACTATGAGCCAGCAAAGTGCAGTAAACATTGTCCGATGCATTGCTCGGTACTGCTCGAATCATGTAAGTTGGATCTGCACCCAAACATATTTTTTAACTCGCGTCAAATCGACAAGCAAAGCCTCTTTTCAAACTGAATTTTTTCGCATCTGCAACAAACCTATGTATTTGAGGTTTATCGACATCTTCGTTTTAAAGTGAGCCTGCAAAAACAGAAGAAAATGCATTGAAGTTTTTCTTCTTTAGAAGGTATCACACAGCATTTCAGTTACCTTTATCTTGTGTGATAGCCACAGTCCAATGTCCAGCAGTAGCTTATTGCCGGACGCGTCTTTGTGGCTGATGGATCGCATGCTCTCCGCAATCAGTTCTTGTCCTGCACCCTCTGTGACGACAATGACCATGTGCCCGTTCTCTTTGAGCCGTTTCTCAATGAACTCCAGTAGTTGGCCCTCCCCTTCCATGTGGAAAGGTGATTCCGGAATCAAACAACAATCCTGATGATTTTGCTTTTTAGCTCAAGATCGGAATGATACGATATGCAAGGGAAAATGACTCGAGACATGTACCACATCTCTACTTGCAAGTGTAGCATACATAGCGATGAATCCTGCGGCATCGAATTGTTTGAATGTTATTAGAAAACAAACTTCCAACAATAACTGCTAGCCTGAGCAAGCGAGAGAGATAACTAACCACTATAGCGACCCATAAGCTTCACAAGGCCAATTCCATTTTCGACACTTTCAGCTTCCACATGAGCGGCATTTATCGCCCGCTGAGCCTCTTCAACAGCAGTGTCAAAACCAAATGACTTGTCGATAACCTAATCATATGAGGTAGGGAAATAAATGCAAACAGAAATGTTATGGAAATACAAGAACATTTCAAGGAAATGAAACCGAAGTACCACAATGTCATTGTCGATAGTCTTGGGTATACCGGCTACCGCAACTTTCAGGCCGCGTTTTTGAATTTCCTACAAAAATGTAGAGCATAAGAAACTTGATAGCCTCCAATACATGTAGCGGTTGAACTAGTTATCCCAAATTTACCTCATAAATGAGTGCTGCCCCTCTTTGAGTTCCATCGCCTCCTATAATATAAACCTAAAATAATAACAAGCCATCTTTGTTATCGAATCAAATTGACATGCCCAATATGTAAATAGAATAACTAACATAGTCTAAGAATTTGTGATAGCCTGATTGATACCGCGATCTTTGATACTGTTTACTATCTTTGATGTATCATGACCACCTCTCGATGTACCAAGGATAGTACCTCCTCTTTTGTGGATGTCATTGACACTCTTCGGTGTCAAGTTAATGGTGTTGCTCGAGTAGAAGCTTTATATCCACCCTACAAGTTTATAGACCAACGAAAACATATAACCGAGTAGTAGTAGAGGTCTCTAGTCATTTTACGTCCCTAAACAAACCCAAACCGATAAGCGATACCACATTTGAACACTCACCTCAATTCCAAGAACTTTGCGAACGCCATACATGTCATATAGTCCACACACTACTTCTCGTATCACCGTGTTGAGTCCGGGACACAAACCTCCACAAGTCACAATGCAAGCATGCACCTCATCCAACTCAAAGAACACCTGAAGAGGCATCAAAGATAACAAGATTAGCGAAATGTAAACGATCTCTAAAACTGATATTCGGGACATTCATTCGGTGAAACCTACCTTTTGCTGAGGCCCAGCTCGCCGGAAGTGCATCCCTTTCAGATCATTCTTATGAACCACAACCTGAAATGCACGCAATATAGTTCTCAAGTTAGTTAAATTTTTAGAAAACAAGAACATGAAATTTATCGAACATATGGTGAACTATTATCGATGCATTAGTGATATCTGACCTTTTGTGCCACGGCATCACCGTCATTCACAAAATACTGTCTGAATTCGTGAACAAAGAAAAACACATTAGAATCAAAGGGGGAAATATAGCCCGGTGCATGAAGTTTCAATTAATACGAGATTAAGGGTCAGACCATATTGTATTTATTGTACATAGCCTTATCCTATATTGTAATAGACTATATTTGGTACTTGAATGCGTAATCATACGATCACACGGTAATAATTTTATCATTGAAAAAAAAAGAAACAAACTAAGAACAAGAAATAAAATATAAAAGAGTTGAGTAATTACTTGACAGCAGAGTATGCTGGATTGTTTTGAAGTGGATTTGAATAGGTCTGTGAACAAATAATATTAGAAAATAAGATTATTAATATTTTACTAATAATATAATAACAACCATAATTAAATTCTTATGGAATCAATTATATGGATTGTCATATATATACTATTAGATTCAATCCTAACTATATTATCATTTATATTTAAATAAATTTTATTTTATTATTACTAACTCAATTTTTGATTACTTTTTTCCTTTATTAATGTGGGTATTGATGTGATAACAAAATGAAAACCTTTATTAATGTGGGTATTGATCGTGATAACAAAATGAAAAGAAGGATATTTTGGCATTTAGTTTAATAAGTAATTAACTATTTATATTGCTAATTGCCCACAGACTTATAATGTTGAATATCAAGCTATATTTTGCTAAAAATATTTCTAATCTATTTTAGTGCGCTTAATTTTCTAAACTTAATGTTATTTACTCTGTTTTGGTAGACAAAATAAAATTTAAATTGTAAGTTGTCGAGGAGTGAAAATCATTTCCACTTTTCATATTTTTCATTTCAAAAAATGAAAATTTGAATAACAATTCACAATTTTTACAAAATATAAAAAATATAAAAAATAAAGAGGAACACAATGAACAACATAAGGAAAAAAAAAAAAAAATCAAATCTAAGAAGAAAAAAATACTCATCAACTTAATTTTTAAATTTAAGACCATCTATATACATAAGATGATGATCAAATCACTCAGCGGGAGATCAAGTAAATAATCACCAAGATGAGGAACATCCTCCATTACAAAGCCCACCTCACCGATGACTGATTTTGGCCGCATCATCATCTTGTTGCCCGATGCCATCTTTGGTGGCTCTTCCCTAAGAAGTTATCTTTTTCACCTTCGTTGCAAACAAACCTTACAAGGGTAGCTTGGAAAGTTCATACTCGAGGAGTATCATTGTTGCCGCCTAAATCGAAAACAAGTGGAGTATATATACATTTCTTCACGAATCAAGCTAATCCAACTCGACTCAACTATAGAAACCTGATTTAGGAGGTCTTTATTCAATTATGACTATATAATGTGGTTTTATATTATCGATCGAATGCCAATGAGACAAACCTTTTGCTCAAATAGAGAGACCAGTTAGCTATATACATTATTAATGTAAAAAAAAAACTAACCATACTATTCTAAAAATAGGCCATGGCAACAACGAAATTAGCGATCGAGATACTAAATATAGAACTACAATTCTACTAACCACAAGCATAAAAGAAAGTTTTGACTCGATTTGCCTATAAAATGATTACAAGTCAGGCAATTAAGGTTATCAAAGCTTCTTAATTTTCTTTGTGTTCTATACTTGCATCAATAGTAGTTGTTGTAGGTATAGAACACATCATTATTACGACCATCAACAATAGGTAGATACTAGCTACAAAGGCCCATAACAAATGGATTCGAACAACATCATCCTTGCAATTAGCTTGTTGTTCTCGATATGGTGCGCTACGTGTGTTGCCCAATCGAGCAATGTTTATAATGTGCAGGAGCATGGAGCACTAGGAAATGGCAAAAATGATGACACAAAGGTGATTTTGATCGTGTCCTTTAAAACTATTCGATCGTAATTAAGTATATATGCTGAATTGTCTTCCTCATATGATCGTAGGCTTTTCAAGCAGCATGGGATGCAACTTGTGTCATCGAAGGGAACCCAACGATACTAATCCCCGAAGGGTCGTATTTGGTCGGTCCTTTACTCTTCAAAGGGCCTTGCAAAGGTGTCATGGCGATAGATTTAAGAGGGCAATTGCTTGCATCGACCAACCTCAATGCTTACACTAAAAATTGGGTTAACTTCCAATACATAAATGGACTAGTGATATCGGGCGGTGGATCATTCCACGGACAAGGATCTTTGGCATGGCCTTACAATGAATGCCCAAAGAATTGGAGTTGCAAGATTCTCCCAATGGTATATAAGCTTTTCTCACTATTTAGTTTGTTTTTTAATATCGATCAATATTATATTTACAAATATAATTTAGGTGCTTTAATGTTGATTGAAATTCATAAGGACCAACTTGACTATTATTAATTATTTATGATAATAGTGCTACAACATCTTATTTAGGAATTAGTGTTCTAAATGAGTCAAATGTTCATAAGTAAATTTAATATTCAATTTGATAAGAACTTGTTTATATTCATTCAATATGCATAAAGTTAATTAAATGGATAGGTTTAAACCGTTCGTTAAAACTTAATGAATAAATTTAAATACATACATAGTTATTAATATTCCTAACCTCATCTATTAGTGAACAATATCTACAAACAAAACTCTATCAAACTTAAGCTTTCAAAACAAATAAACAAACAAAACTAAACATATGCTAAAAAATATAAAAGCTTCAAACAAGCCAAATAAATTCGATAACACTATCAAACTTAAGCCAAGCTAATCATTTCAACAGTTTAATTGATTTTAGGCTTGGTTTGGCTTTGTTCGGTTCGATTAGCTTATCAAACAAGCTTGAACTACATAAAATTTAGCTCAGTTTGGCTTGTTTATAACCCTAATTAATCTTATGAATGCATCTTTTGATGAATCTGTATATTCATTTTGCAATTCGCAGTCATTGGTGTTCAGTTTTGTGAAGAATGCGAAGATCAAAAACATTTCCTCTGTGGATAGCAAACTGTTCCACATTCATATTTTTTCATCAGAGAATTTCGATATCGAGTCTGTGACCATCAGTGCCCCTGGAGACAGCCCAAACACTGATGGCATTCATGTTGCTGATTCCACCAATGTCACCATCACAGATGCCACCATTGGCACTGGGGATGATTGCATCTCCATTGGACCAGGAAACTCCAACCTAACCATCTCTAATGTGCATTGTGGCCCTGGCCATGGCATTAGTGTCGGGAGCCTCGGTAAGAACTCGGGCGAGACCGATGTCGTCGGCTTGACGGTTAGGAATTGCACCTTGAATGGCACGACCAACGGGTTGCGGATCAAGACATGGCAATCTTCTCCGACTCTCTTGAAGGCTGCCCAATTTACCTACCAGGACATCACCATGAACAATGTCAACAACCCCATCATAATAGACCAAGAGTATTGCCCCTACATTTCGTGCGCCGGAAAGGTAAGCAAACATTCGCGCGTGTTCAAATCTCGTGTATTAACGACGATAAGATCCCTTTTTGATTTGTTTTTTGCTTGCTATAGGATCCATCTCGTGTTCAAATCAACGATATCAAGTTCATAAATGTCAAGGGAACTTCTTCCTCGGCGGAAGCCATCAAGTTCATTTGTAGTAGCTCGTTTCCATGTCATGGCGTGGTACTAAATGATATCGACTTGCGTTACACCGGCGATGCGACGGGGAACCAGACTACAACATCAACATGTGCCAACGTTCGTGGGAAATCAAATGGCAATGTGAAACCAAATCCATGCATTTGATCTCGAGCTCAAGATCGATGTATTCCATTGTGTATTCGATTTATTGTTCGAGAAATTGTTCTTGTTGAGGTCAAGCTTTGGTCCTTGATGGTATGTTTGAATCAAGTTCAAAATCAAGTTGATTGTTTTTTTGATGCATAACCAAAGAAACATAATGAAATCATCTCGTGTGGTAAAAAATGATTCGCTTGTCTTATTGCCTGTCAATCTATCTGTTAATATAGAAGAGATAAATCACTTACCACTAACCAAGTGGCAACACCCATAGGGACATAATGAGATCGTACTGGATCAATGGGAACGCGATTATTGTTTGATAAAAGAAAAATTCAGTCCCCTCCGAGCGGTGCAATGATTAAGACATGCGGTGTTGCCACATGAGGTCTTGGGGTCGAAACTCGGCGTAACCGAGCATAACCTCCCCCATGTCTTAGCCATTTGCACTAATGGCTAATAGTCACCCGTGATTTACCTTCTCCGTGTTAGCCTAGGGACGGGTTGACGGAGATATTGGGGGCGAGCGAATCGCCTTTTGCCATGTGATAAAAGAAAAATTCACCTCAGGGTTTGCATTAGGGTTTTTAATGTAGCGAAGGAATCACTCGTATTCGCAGTCACAGTGGCGGCTTGCATGCGGTAATTTTGGCGCGATGCGGTCCTTGATCAGGGGATTCGCAAGAATGTCACGGATCCTGCCAAATTTGCACTTTTCTTTCTCCTCGTCTCCGTATTCGGTCCTCGGAATCGATATCGACGATGCGGTGGGAGAGAAGCTTGGAAACTGCGCCGTTATCAAGGAAGGAGAGGTGAAGATCCTCTTAGATTCCAGCAACAGCGTCTTCTACAACAAGGCCCAGGTTTCGTAAATTCAAATTGACTTCGTTTTAGGCTCTTTTTACATTTTATTCGATTTTTTTTGTTGTTTTTCTAGAAAAGTTAAAAGTTTTCCTTTGCACCCGTTGTCTCTTTTTTTCCCCCGAATTGTAAAGATCGCATTTTTTTTCCTCATTCCTTACGGTAAGGCTCGAACATGGCATTGACAGGTGTATCTTATGTCTCAATACCTTAAATTGCTTTTGTTCAAATCAAGGTATCGGTGTTTGAAACTCATAGTTCCATCTTCCGATGTTATTTCAGCAGCTGCACATTTAACACTCGAATGGTAGAACTAGGGCAATGCTAGAATTACTTGGCACAAGCTGCTTGCTATTAGATTGGAAATCTTGATGCTGATTCCGATTTACTAACATTAGATACGTCCTCCACAGTTTGCTAGTTAGCAGAGTCCTAATTTGTTCTTTTGATTGGTTTAATAGACATTCATGTTATTTAGTTAGTCTATCCGTGATTGATATCTTATTGTCAAGCGTGTTATTTCCTTACTTGAGCTTGTTGTCTCACTTTATCCTTTCAACTCCTTGTTCTTCCTCCACTTTATATACCTCCGCTATATATGTACTTCTCTTTTAAATTATTCTTGTTTATCTATTATCCCAAAGGAAGTGTCGAAAATGAAAATTTTTGTGTATGAGATTAGCATATGTTCTTTTGCTAATCAAAACAATATATCATAATATTAGGTTCATAACAGAG
Organism: Zingiber zerumbet; assembly: GCA_037833815.1. Lineage (NCBI taxonomy): Eukaryota > Viridiplantae > Streptophyta > Magnoliopsida > Zingiberales > Zingiberaceae > Zingiber > Zingiber zerumbet. The sequence continues at coordinate 54,556 of JBBMJZ010000021.1, forward strand.
ACATGTCAATTGCTGTTTTAAGGGCTTTTATTTCAAAACGCAAGGAACAACATGCTGCTGTCTGGAGCAAGAAAATGTGGTCACCATCAGATATAATTCAAGAGAGATCTTCAGGTTCTTTATCTGATGGAGTTTGCCAAATGAAGCATGAGAATGGTACTAAGAACATTGTTGAGCTAACACAGGAGACCACTTCCAAGGTCCAAGAACTCAAGGCACCTAGGGTTCTTGAGGTTCGTCTTCAGAAATCTTCTATCTATTCTATGATACATTAACAATATAACGCTCTGCCGCTATGGTACATTTTGATTTAGCTTATGATTTTTTTTTATTACAAGCTTGTGGTTCAATGAATTTCCAGGCTTTAGCTGCTTCAGGATTACGATCTTTGAGATATGCATGTGAAATAGAAGACATTGCTAAAGTTGTTGCTGTTGACTATGATCCAAGTTTTTTTTTTTCTTATCTTCTAATGCTATTATTCTAGTTGGTCAGTTTTTTAGGCTATGCCTAAAGGTGGTTGTTAAATCGTAGACTCATAGCATGCTTTGTTGCAGAATGTATTGAAGCTTGCAAAAGGAATATACAGCTTAACGGTTCTCAAGCATCATTGAAGGTGGAAACTCATCTGGCTGATGCTAGAGTTTATATGCTCAACCATCCAAAAGAGTTTGATGTGGTAATTACGATTTGGATTTACATAGTTTCATACATAAGTTAATGCAGATATTTAATGATTTCTGTCACTTCTCTTGACTCATAGTCCTTTTCTTTTCTTCTGATGTGGAGTCTTTGACTGATCCGGAGAATGTCTGTCAAGCGGCCTTTTGTATGACATCCAAGTTGGCTTTCTCTTCCATTAAGATTTTTCTTTGGTCTAATAAAACTTTTCCGTAGCAAAGTAATTATATACGCAGGGGACCTCCTGTTGTGAATGTTGGATCCTCTCTCACCATCTGAGATGTAGCCAGGTCTTACATATCCGTAAGTAAGTCTTTTAGTAGGTTGAGATATGGATGGATCTCTTAATGAGGAAAATCACACCAATAGCCTGCCCTTCATGTTTAGCTTGGTAATAAGTTCTGGAAAGTATTATTAAGGATTATTCAAATTAGGGAGAGCTAAAAAACTTCACCTTGTTAGATTAAGAGTGAAAATTCCTCTCAGTTATCATAGTCAGGTTAGCAATGAAGAGACATAGGCAACTCTCCCAGCAACTTCAAATGAGATAGTCCTTCCTATTTTGTCTATTTTTCGCAATGCACTTACATTTTATTTCAGTAGACAATTTAATCAGAAAAAAGGATCCCCTTGAGACAAATCATCCTAAAAATTAGGGGCAATGGATAAATTTAGCTTGTGTGTAGAACTTTTCAGTGAGTTTAACCACAATTTCCAAGATTAACAAATATAGCTTATACTTTATGAAATGATAACATGTCTAGCCAAATATTAAGTTTTCATAAAAACTTTTGTTACTAAGTGTCTAGGTGGTCATGCCAGCTTGGATTTCGATTCACTTCCCGCATCAGTATAACTTAAGCCAATAAATTTAGTTTTTAGTTAATAAATGAGATTTTTTTTCTGTTGCTTTAAATTGGATTTGATCTAAGGCAGGGTTTAGTTAAATTTTAATAAGTCGAGAATTTGTTTTCTTGGCTTAAATTAGTGGTGGCAAGTTAAATGAATCAAAATTCTATTTGATACATCACCTAGGCTCGTTTATAGATTTTTTTTTTAAATAGCATTTGGCTATATGTGCTTCTATGTCATCATCACAAAGTATAAGCTAAATTTCTTATTTTTGAAAGTTTTGGCTAAATCTGTTAAGAAATTCCAAGTACAGTAAAAAATTTTCAATTTACCCTAAAATATCTATATGATCTTATGTGTTACTGATATCATATGTTAGTTTGTATTATTTGGCAAAAAATTAAACATGATCATGAAACACTGACCCATTATGCAAAAGCTCTGTGGTCAAAAAGTGCTTATCCCATACAATTAATTGATTAGCCCATGTCTGTTTGAATCTGTTGACACGAGCAAACTGGTCAACTAGTTTTTCTTCTAATATAACATTATTCAAAATTTCACATAACAATCCAAATGTCTTGAATAGGATTGACGGTAGTCCAGGAGGATGTTGTTTTGATAGATTGAATTGGACAGAGTTTTTTGGCATCTCTCTAAGCAAAACCTCTTTGAAAATCAATTTGAGTCATCAGAGTGGCGGTCCTTCAGAGTCATTTTTGATTTACTCTTCATATATAAACAGACTGAAAGAATATGCTTTGCTTTCTCATTCCTGATCGTTGACATAAAGGCCACTAACTCTGCATTGTGCTTCCAATTCCATGAACTAGGAGAGGGAAGCATGATCCAGACTATCATGGCATCTATGAGCCACCCAGGAATCTAGGTGCACACAAGAGGTAACCTTCATTTTATATTAAAAGTTAAGAAAGCCTTGTAATTCAACATCAGTGATTGAAATGAATTTGGTCGTTGGCAAGTTTGATATGCTGGCTATATGTACCTGACTTATTTAATAGAACTCCCACTTATAATATTAGGATATCAAACATGCCAAGGCCCAAGTAAAATACCTTGAACTTTCTAAGAATTGATGGAGCACACATAATACCTTTGGATTTTCTAATAATCGATGGACAAAGCAAGATAAACAAGTAAAAACAATAACAAACATCAATGTGAAAACATTGGATTGACTGAAGCTCAACACACGGGCTGTCTTAATCTGTGATGTATCTATATATTTCAATACTAACATCTGAAAGATCCAAACACAGGAAAACTGATAAGCTGATCAGATTCAAACCTATACCAAAAATTTTAGCAATTAGGAAGAAAACTAATTTAGATTTTTCTATAGCAGCATCTGTGACAACAGATGTTTTTCTATCTTCTGATTTTGGAATGTACTTAATGTGTTGATTCTCAAATTTTACCTTATTTTATTTTTATCAGATAGATATTGATCCTTATGGATCACCGTCTTCTTTCTTGGACTCAGCTATTCAGTCAATTGCTGATGGTGGACTACTGATGTGCTCAGCTACAGATATGCCAGTTCTTTGTGGTGGCTGTACTGCAGCCTGTTACTCGAGGTAAGTTCTTGTTGATGATTTCCAAACTAGGAACTACTTGTTTCACCTAACTATATATGTAGCTGTGGGTGACAGGTATGGTTCCTACCCCACGAGAGCAAAGTATTGCCATGAGATGGCATTGAGGATCCTTCTCGCCAGCATTGAGGTGTATTTATTAGTTATAGTTTTGTTTTAGTTTTCTTTTTCCCTAAACAATATACTGTCTGAGATTTAATTCTTTTCATGCTTTTGCAATGTAGAGCCATGCAAACCGTTACAAGCGCTACATTGTTCCTGTTCTCTCTGTTCAGATGGATTTTTATATACGAGTGTTTGTGCGCGTATTCACGTCTGTCTTTCTTTTTCTATGAGCTGACGTATTTTAGGATATTAGTTCAGATGTATTTTAGGGTGCTAGTTCTATCTTATACTTGTCTTTATTATTCTTTTAAAAGGTTATTGAAACTGTTGAGTAGATGTGTTACCTTTTCTGTGTATTCAGGTCTGCTAGTGCAATGTGCACCACACCTCTTAAACTCTCATACATCTATCAGTGCTGTGGTTGTGATTCTTTTCATTTACAAAGGTTGGGGAGAGAAATTATGAAGGTATCTTCACTGCTGATTAATTTTGTATAGCTTTGAATATGATAATTGTTGGTGATTTATATTTTCAATATCATCATGAAATGCCGCTTTGAGATTGTTCTCTTTGCCTCTCATTTAGAACAACAGAGTAAACTATGCTCCAAATTCTGGTCCAGTTGTTCCTCAAGAATGCACAGATTGTGGGGGTACATTCACAATGGGTGGACCTATGTGGTCTGCTCCCATCCATGACCAAGAATGGGTGACCTCCATGTTGGAAAATGTTAGATCTATGAAAGAAAAGTATCCTTCACAAAGAAAGATTTTATCTGTACTTACAGCTGTGTTAGAGGTATCATCAAATCCTTATGATTTTGAGATTGATGTGTTATGGTTCTATATATTAGTGTACATGAATAATTCTAGTTCAAGGCTTATTACTCTTCCCTTGTATCTGTTTGAAATATTCTGTCAGACAAATATGTGCATTACTTATGGAAACTTGACCTGAATCCTTGTATCTCTATTCTTGCATTAAACCTTGGATGAAAGTTTCCTCTTTCTGTGATTATTTAATATGCTAAATTAAAGGAGAATTAACTACCATTAGCAAGAAGTTCATATCGTGTCTCTCTCTGTCTCTAGTTCCAAGTTGAATACATTCTGAATCAAGAAAGATTTACAAAGTAGAAGCTGAGCTGAATAACCTGTGGGCTTTCAACTAGTGGCACTTGCAACAACAGTAGCTTTACCTGTATGATAATTAGTTCTTCAATCACAAAACATGAGGCAATCCAACCACATTCTTTGCCCCATATTTAGTTGATTCTAATTAAAGACACATTTGAGAATTTTGTGTTTTGGTTGGTGAATTTAAAAGGTCTATCATAATGTCTCCATATGTTTAGAGCAAATATTATTTGCTCAAGTCAAAGTCATGAGTGGGGTTATTTTGCTCACAAACCTTTAGTTGATGAGAAGCATAAGCAACTAGTTTATTGTGTAGCAATAAGACTCAACCAAGCACATGAGTTGAAGCGTCAATATACATCACATAGCCTTCTGCACCAGAGGGCTTCACCAGATCATAGTTAGATCTCAGTCTAGTTTCTTAAGCTTTTGAAAACTTTATTTGCACTTGTTGCCCTAATAAATTTGGCATTCTTCTGGGTGAGACGAGCCAAAAGCATAGTGATCTTCAAGAAATCCTCCACAAATCTTCAATAATTCTTCGATAATGATTAGCTAATCCCAGAAAGTTCCCAATATCTGTGGATCACTGCTAAGATAAAACCACTTCTACCTTTTGTGGTTGCTTCCTTTTTCCTTCACTATGGATGGCTTGTTAAAGAAACATGGCTGCAAAATCTCTAATGTTGGGAGGTATTCATAATTTTCATGACTCACTAGTCCTGCAAATTCAAATTTAAAATTAGGTTTATCAGACTTGAGAAAATAATGATTGTAATTTTCATTACTAAGAAAACAAATTAAAAATAAAAAAATAAAAAAGGGGAGTCTTGGCGCAACGGTAAAGTTGTTGCTTTGTGATCAAAATGTCACGGGTTCGAATCTCGGAAACAACCTCTTGCAAAAAGCAAGCTAAGGCTGCGTACAATGGATCCTTCCTCGGGACCCCGTATAGCGGGAGCTAAATACATTGCATGTTCTATCCAGATAACAGGGTTTTCAATTTGACAACAAAGAGTCAAAAATTGCATATGGAAGCATTGTTATGCCATGTGATGAATAACTTCAAGGAGACTTTCTTCCAAAGCTAAATTTTAAATAGATGATTCTGTACTTATGCTGACAGAAAAATGTCCTTTACCAAAATTGGTTGATTGCCCCTGATATATGTATGCCATTATGGTGTCTTGTATTGCGTTGTCTAATGAATGATATAAACTCGATTGATTTTCATATCCTCTTGAGCAGATGTCCTCATCTAACATGGTATGTATGTGCAGGAATTGCCTGATGCTCCTCTCTTTGTCAATCTACATAGCTTATGTGCCACTCTCAAGTGTACCCCACCATCTATTCTCATGATGCGTTCCGCTTTGATAAATGCTGGCTATCGTTTCTCTGGAAGCCATGTGGATCCAGTAGCGTTAAAAACGGATGCCCCAATGCATGTTATTTGGGATATATTGCGTTGCTGGGTAATTAGTTTTCATTATCTTTAATGCATAATGCTTCTAGGCCATGATATATGATCATTACACAATTGTATATGTTTCTGTGATCTTTTGAATTGCAGATTGACTTGTTTCATTTATTCTTTGATCTACTAACTTTTGTATCTCATTTTTGAAGGTGAAGACTCATCAGGTAGAAACTCTAAGTAGGAGTAAATCAAGCAGTGGGATTCTTTCCAAGGAACCCATGCTGCAGGTATGTTTTGTTCTCAAACTAAGGTGCTATTCTGTTAGTTTCCGGTTACTCAGTGCTCTTGTAGTTCATTGAAGCTGAAGTTATCTTCTGACAATTATAAAGTAGGTTTCCTTTTCACGTCGAAACTCAGCATTGCCCATTGCTTGTCTGTATTTGCGCTTCGTATCCATTTTAATCGGCTTGATTATTGAATGGGGATCAAATTTGTTTCCTCTGCTTGTCTTTGCAGGCAAATTTTGCTACTCCCACTGGAAAATCTCCAACAAAGAAAGAGCCGCGTTTTGTTCCGAACCCCGAGAAGCATTGGGGCCCTAAAGTTAAAGCAGGCAGGCAGATTAAAAGCAAGCATAAGAACTCGCCGGGTTCCAAGAACCCTGAAAGTGAGCTTGAATTCTAAATATTGATGGTGTTCTTTGCTAATTAAATTTTGGCGTATCTATGTGGTAAACAGCTCCTGAGCTGAACTGAATATTATGGTATGCAACTTCTCCAATGAAATATACTTGTATAATTTTTCCAGAACCGAAGTTAATTTTTTTCCCTCTTGATTTCCAAATGTAACTTCTGGGTCGTTATTACGATTTTGTTCAGAGTTATTTAAATGCTGTAGGTGTGTAAGAAAAAAATGTTAAAACTTCAGAAAAGTTGATTGGGTTCTGAAGAAAAAGCTAGAAAAGTTTTTTGTGATCCAAGTTGTTGTATCTACTTTGCTTATACTAGTTTCCATTTGATCATTATTATTTCACATAACTATGATTCTAAATGGGGTGCGTAACCATGTGATGCTGGGTTTCTAGGCCGTGCGCTCGTCCTAGATTTGGTGCTACTTGAGTCAACAGTTTTTTTTTTCTTCATAACTATGATTGCTGGGTGGCTAATTTTCTACAGTGTGGTTAAAAGGTTTTATTCTCAATAAAATAAGCTGGAAAATAGCAGTCATCTTAGCTAAGAAATGTCAACTTGCTACCAGTTCTAATGATCCACAAATCAGTGAATGCAATTATGCAAGAAGGATCAGTGATGGAGACTGTTTACTTGCTGACAACTATTTGGAGCCAATAAAAAAATAAACAAAGAATTGTCAACAATATTCCCTTGAATTTTCTAAATATTATTTCCAGAGGAATTTTCCTTTTTTGCTTATAGACACAGATCCTTGAAAACAGAAAATTGGAGTCTGAAAAAATGTGCCAGTTCTGAAAGTTTTTTCTACTGTATGCAACTACTCAAACACCTATGATCCTGTTGAAAATAAATTGTTTAGAACAATCAACTGAATTGCACAAAGACACAATATTATGAATTCAAATTCATTTCAATTGTTTATATTTCCTGCAGGATTCTCAGTTTCGAGTCTTCTTCCACACCAAACACTTTGCTTAAGAGAAGAGACACTAGAAAAAAGGGAAGGGAAGTGAGAAAGACAGAAGACCTTTTCAGTTGAAGCCATTGATACATTGTTTGTTCTTATAAAGACCTAAGAGGTCTCCATTCTCCTTTCCTTCCATCAGCCAATTGCCGATAGCTAGTTCAGCCTTTTGTGATGCTGCAGTAAAGGAGGATCTTGATTGCTGGTTTTTTCATCATGGGAAGGGTCTTCTTCCATGCAGGTTTGTGTTAGTTCTCTTGCAAGAAGATATCAAATTAGTGAAATTTTCCATATAGTTCCACTTTTGTTCAAATGATATGCATCACTAAGCTTCATATGTTGTACTATAGAAGATGTTACCATCGCCATCATTATAAAATTGTGTTTATCTCAACTATTTGAGGTCGACTATATAGATCTTACCCAACTATTTTCCAAGGCAAATTCGCTGACCTGCATCCATTTTCTAAGAGACACCAGCCAAATCCTTTGAAATTTGAATTCAGTCATTTTTCTACATGGTCCTTTAAACTAGTTCAATTGTGCCTATCTCAATACCTTATCGAGATTCCTGATAAGATAACTGAACCTTCAAATAAACCATAGATGGCACAATCTACAGATCTTGATCCACATGTAGCTAGAAATTAAAGCTAAAGCTAAAGAACAGTGATGAATCTTTTTGTGGTCGTGTCTTACCTCAAATATTGATTAGTCTATATGAGCAACTATGGGAACAAACACGAGACAGAATCAGATTATTGCATACACCTTACTCAAACATGAAAATTTTAAGTGTAAATGACTTGTCTAGATTTTGATAACACTTACAATCAAATATCAGAGGTAGGCATTTTATACTGATATATTGAAATGCAATCAAAGTTGGTGAAAGGTGCACTATGGAACTAACAACGTAAGAAAAATAAATTCTCTTTCAACGACACCAATTCATCTGCTTAGAGCTTTTACAAAAATAAGTTATTGTGTTTCCCATTTCTCTACAAATAATATGGAGGCATAAATTACAAAGACAATTATCTCAACTCACTTTGCCCCAAAATGTAATGAAAAATTCACTTATGGATGATGACTTTTAGTTCACAAACCTGATGCTTCTTCTGAAAACCTCAGATCCTTCTTAATGTTGAAACCAGAATCCACTTCCAGAAGATTTGCGCAAGAACACACAAAATTTCATAGACTCAAGTTTCTTACTAGACATTGATTAGCAACCAAGTCAAAGCAGCAAAAAGGAATATCAACAATGTGCTCTTCAACTGTGAGGAAGCATTAGGTAACCACGGATATGAATCTGGAGAAGGCATGACACAATTGTCACCATTGAAATAGATTCGACGTGGAAAAGCCCAACCTTGATGGAAGGTAAATGTTGATGGATCCTTTCTGAATAAAATTTCAGACTGTACATTTCCATAAGGTCCAGCTTCCATGAGGAAGTCATTGTAGTATTTAACACCCCAAAGCATTGCAGTATCATCTGTTGCATCAAAAATAATCCAGATTGTGACTACAAATTAAAGAGCTCCAAGAATCACCTATCTTTTTCTATATCCTTAGGAGTCCATTAATCAGATAAAAACATGTAATTAGATAATACATTGCAATTTCTTAGGTGGCCATGTAAGATTCAATGAGGAGATTCCCTGTTCTGAAGAAATTCACAAGGGACAAATATCCTATTATTCACACCATGGGGGCTAAAAATGCAAATATTTAAACAATTACTCTGGAAACATAAAGCTGAATCTTAGAAACTTACTTATGCCCCCATATGGGGTCAATGATTTGTAATTGTAGCTAAAGACTGTAGTGATATTGTCAAAGTTAGGGTGCTGGATGACAAGGTTCCACTGTGTATAGTTCATCCGATAGTTGAAATTTGTTATTGCAATCTTCACTCGCCAATAATCCTTATAGTTAAGTTTCACATGCCAGTGAACTCTTATAGGGCACATATGTGTTGTGCATTGCACCAAAGGTGTGTTGCTGTATCTGCCAGGACCATTAACTGCAGAGGCTAAATAAGGCGAATCAGCTCTGCAATGGAGAAACCAACACATCATCAATGTACAAATTGGAATTTTGTTGTTAGGAAATCAACAAATTGCATTTGAACTCACTCTACGCAGCTCCCAGGTTGAGTTGCATTGTTCTGGCACCCACATGTACATGTAGGACAGTTAACAATAGTATCATTATAGAAAGATGAAAGTGATACACAGCAGGTAGGAGTCTTCTGAGCGAGAAACTGAGAGTATGTACATGTAACATTCCATGTCACTGCAGTTAAAAATTGGAAAAAAAAAAAAAAAAAACACATCAGCATAGATTTGGTCAAAGTAGTGTTAATATCCACAAGAATTTGCAGATCAACATTCCAAATTTATTTTGCAATTGATCTTTGATAACTTACTCTGAGCTTGGGTTGTTCTCCTACCATCTTGTGTAACAAACTTAGTAGGCTTTACAATCTTGGCTATCCCACATGTGTACCCGGGTCCTGGAGCCTTTAGGGTGAAGTTTTTAGGCACACGAACTGTCTTGTTGGTGGTTCCTGATGAACCAACACTGATCTGGAATGAACTTGCAGCGTTAGCTGGATCCTGAACCCATGAGTTAATCACCCCTCCTTTGCAGCAATTGGCAATTTGCATATTGTAAGGTGTTCCAGCAAGGAGATCAACAACTGTTGGGTCTTTCTTGCAGCAATGCGGGAGGTTGCCTCCCTTAAAGCGTGAGCAATCACCCTGCTCAGTGGTCTCTGCTCCCACCAAAGACCAAATGACCTCCTTTTTTTGCCACATCCACCCAAGAGTCCATCCAGGTGCTTGGATATGACGATATTGCTGGAAATTGAACATCGTCACAACAGCCTGAAAAAATCCAATCTTTCAATATTTTGCAGTTGCAAATCATTCTGTACATAAAGTGATAAAGCATATAGTTTTAGGAAATTATAATAATTTTAACTAGTACTTACAACATAACCATCTGGAGTCCACTGGATAACATCCCACTTGATTGTTATATTTCCATTTGGATCCAGTGGATCATAAGCTTCTGCTAGGCAAAAAATGACACGGACAAAGTTCATTAGAAAATAAGGAACTGTGATAAGTAATAAATAGATCACAATAGATTCTGACCAATCATCTAAATGATTTCTTCAGTGTAAAAACAGCTAATTATTCCTTTTTTTGTTAAAAAAAAAAGGTATCACTATAGATTCTAGTGATGTTCTAATTCATGTCTCTGGTGAACAATATACTCTCTTGACAACTACCATAGCAGATAAGTCGAGATAAAACTTCATTCTTTCATGATACGTTGACCTCCTTTAAGAGTATAGAAATATAACAATATTGTTCTAAATCATTGATCAGAACCAGCATAGAAATGTTGCTGAGTCCGATTGCTTGGAAGATGTGTATTTTGAAAGTGAGACTGGAGCAGGAAGAATATTTAACAGTATCGAGTCCATTTCCCTCGATAGGGACAAAGAAAATCAAATCAAAACTTGCAATCATCAGAATTTCAATCAGATTAACAAAACATCTCCATTTTACATCGACTACAGCAAATTTCTAAGTAAAGCGGCTCAAATCGGCTTCCAATCCCCAAACCATGGGAGAGACTATCAGATTTTTGCAAACACGGAGTAAAATTGAATCTTAAACCTAAAAAAAATAAAAATAAAATAAAAAATCAAAGGTAGAGAAGAAGAGAGCCGGGAACTGACCTGTGGAAGGAATCACAAACGACAAGACCACGAAGAGCAGGAAGGGAAGGGCCAAAGACGCGAGCTTTGCGACGGATCCGGCGACATTGGACGGGGAGTAGCTCATCTCCCTCTCCATCGCCGTCCGTGGAGGTAAGCTCTGAGATCTGCAGCAGCGAGCGGAGGCAAAGAGCAGCAAAGCAACGCCCTTTTTATGTGGGAGAGAACCTTCGCTCGCCCAACTCTGCCGTCGCACACTCCTCGTCACGTGCCACAATAAAATATTCCCAACGCGATTACTCACAGTCCTCTTAATTTGCCTATTTATCACTTTCAAAATTTCAAAATTTATTTTTAAAAATATAATTTGTAATTGTAATTCAGATTTGAATTTAATTTTATATTATTTATAATTTCATCAAGTGTCGGTGCTTTATTTTCATTGGTTGTTGTAGAGTGACCATCGACGATGGGCCCACAAAGTTGGTCAATAATTATAAAATTTTCTTTTAATTTGAAAAAAAATAAAATTTCACACCAACCAAATGGGGGCTACTGATTCGGTGTGGGCCCAATTACCAACAACCATCTTATTGGTGGATTCATCTCTTTGTGTTTGCAGAGGACGTTGTATTTTGCCTATATTTAATTACGGGGCATTAAACAAAAAGATAAAATAAATCAAGAAAATTATATTAATTGAAATCAATCAAATATATAAAATTTTATTATAATAATTAAATAAAATATAAAATCAATTATATAGAGTAAAAATCAAAAGGTGTTTTATTTTTTCCTAATCATCAATAAAAGACTATCCACCTTTATTTTTTTTAATCAAAAGGAGGTTCTATCCTAAAATAATATTTCTATTATTATCTCTAGGTTAAGTTTTTCATCTAAATTTTGAATTGATCAATGTATTATAATAATTACGAAATCAAAGCAGCTACAACTAGATTGAATTTATATATTTAATTATAAAAGTTAAGATTTCATAACTGCTATAACTGGATTGCATATGTAGTTGTAGCAGTTAAGGTTTCGTAACTAGTATAATGTGAATATTTTTTTAATAGATTAACAGGGGTGTTTGGTTCTTTCCTAGGAATAGAAATCAGAATGGGAATCATACTCTTAAAAAAATATTTGGTTAGTTGAATATTTTCTATCAGAATAAATCAAAATTTTCTTTTTTACCCTTAAAGAAAAATAAGAGAAAAACAATTAGATGTGATAGAAAAATATGACGAGAGTGAAAGTCTGA
>JBBMJZ010000022.1:51491-62217 GCA_037833815.1 Zingiber zerumbet
TTGGTAATCACATAACCAAGGTTATAGGGAATAAAATATAACCTTAACCTTGTTTGGTTCAATCAAGGTAATACGCTGCGGACACGGTCTGATCGGTCCTTGGACCGATCAGGAGGTTCCCTGATCGGTCAGGATCCTCCTGATCGGTCGATGGACCGATCAGGGAACCTCCTGATCGGTCCCGCCTGTTAACCCCGGAATCGCACAAAACCAAAGGCTTCCAAGGTTTTCCTATTCCGGGTTTGATTCCCTAATTGCTGACGTGGCGGGAATGTTGTATTACCAGGAATCGCCAATTACTTAAACCAAATAAGGTTATTATTGATAACCAACTAAGGTTATCAGCGATAACTCCGAACCAAACACGCCCTTAGTGTATATGAATAATTGATGCCATAATCCACTTTTATTAGTAATAAATAATGCCAATTTTTAATTTTAATATTAAATAATAGGTTGTCGCATTCTGTACAACAGCGCCCGTGGCCTAATGGATAAGGCGTCTGACTTCTAATCAGGCGATTGTGGGTTCGAGTCCCACCGGGCGTGACTGTTTTATTTTTTTTAATTTTGAGTGGTTTTAAATTACTGCCAAATAATTCCAGAAAAAACTAATTATATAAATTAAGATACAAATAAATAAAAACCAAATAAAAATTATTTTAAAATGAAATTAAGATAAACTATTTAAGGAAAATTGCAGTAAAAATACCTTTATTTTCATTTTTATCCCCAAAGTTCTATTTTTCATAAATTACAAGTAATATAGTACTTCTACTGTGATTTTTTTTAAAAAAAATAGAATATATTGTAAATGCAAATTTTCAATAAAGAACCACAAATAATCAAATATTATAATTATATCTCTAATATCACATATTATTATGCATAAAAAAATTACACATGAGTGAATTTTAAGCAAGATTTAGTACGAAAATATAGTTGAATGTTTACAACCATCCACAAGTAACCAAATATATCATTTGACTTAGTAACAAGAAAAATCATTAGTTATCTGACTACTATGTCTTAGCGCCCTTTTAATGATCAATTAATGTATTTATAGGGTTTTTTCTCTAAATGGGACGTACAATAATTTTTGAATTGCTCGTCATGAGTATTTTTCAATTTATCCTAGCGTCGGGTGGAAAACTTATATGTGGCCAAGTTGATTGCCCCATATTCTACGTTATCTGACCTGACTAATTATTTTTTTTATTTTAATAATCAATTAAGTTTTAATTAAATCATTCTTAGCATAATATGCCTAAGATAGTTAATTGATATTGTAAATGAATTTAATAATTTAGTTAGACAAGTTTTGCAATCTAAGTAATTATAATAATTAATAGAGCTAGAACATCATCTGAATTTAAATTATGTATAATTTTTTTTCTTTTACTCATGCATTAGTTATTATTCTAAAGGTTAATTAGTAGTTATCTATAATTTATCTTCTACATATTAACCCTAAAATATATTGGCAGAGGCACTCAGGAAAAGTGTAGTCACCTTTGCCATGTGAAAATTTTTAATTAGATTATAATGAACCATTTTTCCCAACATTATATTCATACAAATTAGAAATATTTTATCATTAAATTCTAATATTTATTTTTATAAATTTGATATTATTATTATAAAAATACATGATTAAAAATTAAAAATCTATAAACTTTTAAACTTGGTCAAAATCATTTTAACATGATAAAATTGACTTAAAAAATTTTATAACAATTATTAATTGGCTGCTACACTATTATAGCGCATGTTTTAAAAAGTGCGAAGCAGAAGCGCCGAGTTCAAGCTTCAAGCTTTATAAATTTAAGCGAGCCTAGGACAATTTTAAGTATTTTTATTTTTTAAATAAAATTTAATTATCTTAAATAAAATAAATAGATCAAATAATACTTAAATATGATAAAATTCTATCATTATTTACAAGATCATGTACCAGGAAACAAAATCTTAATTCTTAATAAAAGACATGCATTTAATATGACAAAAAGAAACATAGCAATTATCTACTACATGCCCTCTGTTGGTTGCTTCAACGAAAAATGATCACATAATCTAGATTTGTCCTAATGATTGATAAAACTAGAGATGACCATGAATCACATATTAGAGAGTGGCGATCAAATCGAAACCTGCTTTCGAGCGAGAGGTCGATCAATGAAATTTCAATAAAACGCGGGGGAAACTAACCGTGTAGAGAAGCGGAGAATGGATAGGAAACAAGAAGACAAGATCGGATAGAAACCGTCACCCCTATCGTTGTCACCCCTGCCATCGTCGGCGCCACCCCACTGTCGATTCGTTTGCAAAATTTGAAGTCGGTGACAAGTTGTAATACTTTCTGATCGCTTTCTCTATATTTTCTCGATAGTAGACAAATAGGAGATTTATGACAGATTATGAGTTTTCTCTAAAGAGCAGAGAAATATTATGTCTCTTCGTTTTCTGACTAAAGAGACGTCATGATTTCAAAGAATGTGTGAATCTCAAGACATTTTAACATACCTTTTAATTTGAATTTGCATTCTTAAGAGACTTTCAAAAGCCTTGTAATATTCAATAAGAAAATAAAAGGTTCGTAAGAGGATTTTGTGAGGTGAAACTTAAAAGGCTCCTAAGAAAAGAATAAATCTAAACACTAGATGAGACCATGTAGGCATCAAAGAAGAGAAGAGAAGAGGAGGAAGAAAGAGTCATGTTGTCTCGACCCTATATGATATACAAATCGACCGACCGGCCTAACCCATACTAAGCCCAATCGCCTCGGCACCTTTACAATCAACATATACTTCAAGTTACTACAATCAATGAAGAATTCATGTGCAAGTGCGATTTGTTGGAAGGGCTTACTAAAAGAAGAAGGTATTTTGTGAAGGCCAATAGCTGGGCAAATCTCCTTTGGCAGTGGGCTCATAACTGCACTGCACTGCAATGCTGAAGAAAGTGTGATCAGCTCTATGCCTCTGCCAAAGAAAATCTCGCCCAGCGATGCACCCAGCACATTTGATCTTTCATCTCGATATCGAATGCACCTCGACGAGGCGGTTCAGGTTCAGTGATCTCCCTATTTAAAGCCAGCCCTGGCTGCCCCCATGAAGCTTTAATTTAGGATATCTGCAGCATAATTCCCTCACAAGTGAACTTGGTTTAAGGGTCAGTGAAGCAGGTTCAGTTATGTTTGTTGTGGCATCTTCTTTCATTTGGTTTACTTTTTCACAAAGTAAAATTGTGATTTGTTGGATAGAATGTGGATCTTATTTGAAGCTTTTGATGGATGTAAGAAGAAAGGGATGAATATGCCATGGCAGTGCAATAGAATAAACCCTCCTATCAAGAATCAATCCTTGGACCATCTCATTTTATTATTATTATTATTATTATTATTATTATAAAAAATCAAAAGATCGTCCAGATTATATAAATCTTCATAAAAAAAACATTTCTTAAAAAAAAAAGTGTTTCATATCACATAACTACTTATTTGAGTATTGATGTACCGACTATTTATGAAAAATTAATTATTTTATATTAATCAAAATTTGTTATATAAAAAATATTATTATATCAAAGTATTCTTTACCAATTTTTTCAAAATTATTTAAATAAATTATTATAAATGGATCAAAATCACTTTAAATAATTATAACATGTGTAGTTAAATCTTAAATTTAAAATCCTAAACATTATTAGATTAAAATGTTTTTTTTATCAAATTGGCTAAAATTATTTAAATTTCATTAAAATTATTTTAAATGAATCAAAATCACTTTAAAACGGTTATAATAATTATTAAATAACTACTATATTATAGTAAAAGGTGTCCCAGATGCCCCCAAAATCTATGTGTAATGGGTGGTAATTATATAGTAAACTTATAACCGACTACTAAGTTAGCTAACAGGGAGGAGTTTTTTTTCTAAGACATACATCATTAAATAACTACTATAAATACAATATTACAACAACGTTGTATTAGAGTATCCACGATAACACTGAATATTTCTTCTAAATATTTACGATCCTCATATTCACATCATCAATCAAATATCTTACTCCTTAAATATCCTAAATTTCATAATTAAATATTCTCCCAATCAAATATTTATAGGTCTCACTACCAAATATCCCCTAAATCCCACCTACCAAAACTAAAAAAAAATCACCATTGCCCACCTTTTGATGAGCCTAGTTGCTTGCCACAAAAGAGAAATCACCGTGTAGAAGTGTGTGCCCGATGATTTCTAATACCTTTCAAAAGGGGATATTTGAGAGGAGAATATTTGGAGAAATAATACATAGAGAGAAAAAAACCTTAGAGAAAAGCTCAGGGACATATAAATTAATGATCCATCATTTTTATTTTTTTGGGTCTCATCACTTTATGTGTCTATCCTTGAGATTTTTCCTGAGATTCTTTCCTCTGCATATCATTTTTCTTAGAGAAATATTCTCTCCAAATATCTCTCATTGTAGATGCCCTTAGGGGTGTCAATTCGGATATGTTGGGTGGGTTCGGGTCGGATTGAAGATCAATTACCAAAAAAATCTCAACCCAAACCGAGGTAACTCAAATAACCCGCTCAATCCGAAAAAATCTTTTTTTTTTATTATTTTTTTTATAATTTTTATTTTTATCTCACTATTTCATCATTGTTATACTGCATTCTATTATTTATGTACATAAAATATCTTAAATTTTAAAATTAAATTTGATTTAATTTTAAAGAAATTTCTAAATCCTAAATTTAAGTCAGCCCGAACTCGACCCAAAACTAAACTAATGTACACTTGAAAACTCTCAATCTGAACCTAATTTTTTCAGATTGACTCAAATCAAATTGGTAGTTCAGATTTATTTTTGACACTCCTATATTGTATCAAACTATTACACGTTATAGTAATAGTAGAATAGTTGCTATACATTATAATAATTAGTTATAATTACTATAATAATGCTGAAAGTAAGAGCTATTATAACATAGTAGCTATTCTGCAGCTGCTATAATGACATTGTAAGAGTATTCTCAAAATAAACACACCTATTTAATGATTCATTAAATGCGGGAGGCCTCTTTTTCATTCTCAAAGAAAGAGTTTTAACATAGCGATAAAATTATTACTATATGGTTTGACCACAGCATCTTAAATGTAGAATAAAACTACGTAGCAAACTCCTAACTCGGCAACCAGTTATGAACTGACTTCGTAATTTATTTCTTTAGAGATGAACTGGAAGATTGAACCTAATCAATTTTTTTTCTTTATTTTTTTCTATAATAGAATAAAATTACATTTTCCCGGGATTGAACAACCCTTTATTGATGTTAATTTAACTAAATTAATTTGCATCGTGTCTATAATTATGGATATGCCATGAAATTATTATTCTCCCTTAAATGAAATAAATAGTATTAAGATATTCACAATCCACTCTCATTATAATACCGACCATCTCATCAAAAAGTATGTGTACATTATCACATACTCATTATAATAATATATCTCTTTCATTCATAAATCCTTTTAACATTAACATTCATTATTTATGTATCTCACAATTCACTCAGTCATCTTAAAATTATATCATATTAAATAAATATATTTTTAAAATATTAAAATTATTATTATTATTTTTAATAATAATCATATTTTTAAAAAATAATTTTACTATTTAAAAACATAATATTAAAATTTCTAATTTTTTAATAAATAATTTTTTTTAAAAAAAAAAACACACACATGGTAGGCAGCCAAGCCCACCCCACATTTACTTGAACACGTTCAATACTTTGAACGCGTTTAAGTGAAGAGATGTTATAACACCCCTTCATAATAGTGTTAACATCAAAGGAGTGTTATAACATCCCATTAATATATCTATTGTAGATGCTCTTAGTAGTCAATATAAAATAACCTTTAATATAATATTTCAAAGCAAAATATAAATAAATCTAAACTGTCATAAAATACACACAGATAAATTAAAAAGTCCATTCTAATTCAAAACATAATGAAGTCCCAATTGTGATCAGAATACAGGCAAATTTGCAGTAACAAGCATTAAGATAACAAGACCTCGATCAGTTCATCCATGTTCCGGTGCAAGATGTGACTAATTTAGGGAAGAAATAATGAATTCAAATATTACACATAAAAAACTAAAATAATGCATCACAAAGAGAAAGCAGCTTAACTGGAACAGCAACCAAATTTCTTCAATGCAGAAGAATCATCCTTCACATTTATTGTTTCGCCTTTACTTGGTACAGAAGAGGCTTCATCATCACCTGCCTCGACTGCCTTCTTGCTGACGATGCGATAAATCTGAGTCAAGACCTCTTGAAATGCTAACTCGACGTTTGTTGCGTCTAGCGCAGAGGTTTCCATAAAATACAATGACTCGTTCTCTGCATAAGCCTTGCTGTCTTCGGTAGGAACAGCAACGAGATGACGGAGGTCCGACTTATTCCCAATCAGCATCACCACTATGTTAGGATCAGTGTGATCCCTCAGCTCCCGCAGCCAGCGTGTAACACTATCAAATGTAGCACGTCTAGTGACATCGTACACAAGCAACGCGCCAACTGCTCCTCGATAGTAAGCACTCGTTATTGCACGATACCTGCGAGTGTCGATCAAATTAGGTAACAAAAGAATAATCTCCAATTCAGAGATAAACCAATTGATGTGATATATCATTCACGGATCTCTACATTCCATTCTTTTCGGCGAGCCTATCTCAAATATCATTGCACACTAAGTATGACAATCAAAATCATTTACACACAAAGTATGAAAATCAAAATCACATGTTTCTCTTTTGATTTGTTTCCCTGTTTCAGTTTTTCTTCATTTTCCCTCTTTTTTTCAGTTTTTGATATAGAGATTACTAAGCCGAACTTAAATGTACTAAAATCACATACAAGTAACAAGATAAAAATGATAATAAAGATAGACAAAAATAGATGATATGTGAGGAAAATACATAATGCACATAAATGAATTATCCCTGTTAAATTTGAACAGTAATTGTCACGAAAGAATGGTGTTATTAGTTGATGTGAATCTCTCTATTGCAGAATCTGGATTAAAGTCCATGTGCTAATTGAATCTCGTGTTGCATAAATTAATTCTAGTGAAAATTGATTTTTCTTTATTACTGTTACTATAGTAATAGAATAATTTTTGACTAAAAAGTAAAATTACAAAACTTCAAGACTAGAGCACAAAATGCCCAATTTATGTAATTATTTGGGATTTGGAGCTGTTTTGTGGTATGGTGGCTGCGATATGAGAGTGTCAACTTCAGAGGATGTAGGCAATGACGTCCGCTTAGGGTGGTGTCAGAAAATTCTTGGATGTTGTTAATGTCAATGTCGAGTTCCTAGAGAGATGATACCGGCTGACTATGCCAGATGTTGATGCAACTAGAAGGAGAAGAGGTGACCCTGATTACGATGTTTCTGGTGCTATCGGGTGCCCAAGCAGGGAGGTGGCTAGGGATTTTGCTTGAAAAGGGAGGAGGATGAGTTCCTAACAACAAGGAGAAGGCATTAGACTTCGCATGGTGCTGCAGTGACAATAGTTTGCACACTAGTGGACGATTGAATAGAAGGAAGCCTGTCTTGTAGGGATTGAAGAAGCAGGGCCTCCCAATTCAGCTTTGTGAGGTGATGGTGGCTAGTGAGGGAGGAGATGGCGGAAGGAACCAAGTGGCGAAGTTGGAAAGGGAATCACAAGAGCAAATTGTGATAAAAAAGGAGATATAGAACCGAGCCAACTTTCAACTTTACCACTTGATATACCACAGTAGATGAACATGGGCATGAGGAATAACTCTCGCACAAAGAAAACAAATTAAAAAATATATTAATCTAAAGATGAAAATATTATAAAACCTTGTACCTTTTTTTATAGACTTTGACTCAACAACAAATGCAAAAACACATATTCTAAGAAAAAAAACACAAGACTTAATTGGAATAATCATTCCCTATTTATTACTAACATAAAAAATGTTAATCTAGGATACTTTCCAATTAATCTCCAAATTATTTACCTCAATTATTTCCTTTTCTGCATTAAAAAAAATTTTTATGCTTTAGTTCCTATGGGTTGACAAACAAGAAGAAGCATTTTTGTTTATGTTCTCGAAGTGAAGCAGTAAAATAATCTTATATAAATTGCTTACTGATGGTAGCATTACCTAACCTCATCTACTATTTACTTCAAATATTAAAAAAAAAAATATGACATTGCATCAATATGGCATAGATGACACTGCATTTATATTCTATACGTGACTCAAAACTAATTCAGTTACAAGGAATAAAAAAACCACCATATAATGCAAATGAGCTTTGCACTCTGAAGCAGTGTATCCTGTCCACACATCATGATGGTTGATCATAGTTCAAATATGTGAATCCAGTTTCTCCCTCAAAGTATTAGCATGAAAATTTTTATTTTCTTGATTGTAAATTGAAAACCGAGACCTTACCATGTGTCTCTCTTAAGGTGATTTGGTTAAAACAAACAAGTGCATTGGCCTATGATAGAAGAAAAAATTGCTTGTGTTTCAAATATTAAGTATCACTGTAATCCCAGTACATGATAGTTTCACATAAAAGATCAAAGAATGGTAAACTAGCCTCAACCAGAACAAGACTATCTCACCCCAAGTGTATGGCAATCAGACTTCTCTTCTGGTTCATCAACTGCTAGTACGATTTCAACATTATAAATGACTGCTTCTTTTGTAACCTAGTAGACGAAAGTATACCTGCAATTTAACCTCAACCAAGGGCCACGCGTAACACAATAAGAAACAATCAAGATTGACCTCAAGTCTCCCAAATGGTGACACATATTATAGGTGATCTAGAAAATATAAAGGCCTCCCGTACGTTTACAATTCATTTTTGCCTTCTTCATACTAAGAGTTGTGAGAAGCAGAATTAAGCATCAATTGATCCAGGGAAACTCCTAAGTCCTTTCTTGTCAGTTAAATTGTGGCAAAGACAATCCCAATAGGTAGGCCACAGCTAAAGCAATCTCAATCAGCTAGGCACAACTGATGCTGATTATAACTTGAGGATATAAAGGTTCCATCAGGCAAGGGTGTCTATTAAGTAAAGATTTGTCTTAGTGTAAAACCCAATCTCACAATGAATCCAATAGATTAGTGGAAACATCCTATTATCAAGCAAAGCAAATAACAAGTGTGGTGATCCAATGTGGTTCATCACATCTTGGTGGTAGAAGCTTTGCTATGTTTGTCACAATTCTAAGGTTTGACCCTCAATATTACACAGATATGTAAATTTTCTGTCCCCAATAGCACAATGCACATATATATATTTTTGAATAATAATAAGGGTTGTGATGCCATCCTTTGTTTCAGAGTGCAGGGTTGATGATCCTCAATCTCCTGTTGATGAAAGCCTTATAGTTTGAGCTTCCATTTTATTGATTCAATAGCAATATTGGTATAACTTGGATGCTTGGATTTTCATCAACTTAATCCAAATTATTATGTATGCCAAGTTAGTTTTGAGATTTAATCAATTAATAAGTAGAACAGCATATTGTAAGGTTTCACTACATTGCTTTCAAACGTTTAATAAGTAACAAAATGCTGCAGCCAATTAATAATAATAATAATTGTAATAGAGTACTACAATGATCAAGACTCAGACTTAAACTGAAGTTGAATATCATGCTTAGTTATCTAAGTCTTAGATGCAAACTAAAGATATAGAACAACATTTTTTTTTTCTCAGAAAAGAGGAAGGTTAAATCTAACAGGAAAACTATTGGGATAGTTTTGTTTATTCTATTCCAACCAGTAGGTAAATCTAATAAGAATCAGATGAAATCAACAACTACTGGCTGCGGTACATCCAGAACCTACTCCAGAATTCCTAGATCCCCAGGGGACATGAACGAACAACCCAAGAAACAGATCGGCATCCCATTGAAGTCAACTTCCCGAAAGGAAACCCTAACTCTCTATAAAAGGGAAAAAAAGGGAGAAGAGTGAAAAGCAGTACCTTTCCTGGCCGGCGGTGTCCCAAATCTGTGCCTTTAGGACCTTGCCATCGACGGTGACGCTGCGCGTGGCGAACTCGACGCCGATGGTGGACTTAGACTCGAGGTTGAACTCGTTGCGGGAGAAGCGGGAGAGGAGGTTGGACTTGCCGACTCCGGAATCGCCGATGAGCACCAGCTTGAACAAGTAGTCGTAGTCGTCCTCCGCGCGATACCCCGCCATTTCCACCCTCCTTCCTCCTCCCTCCTCCCAAGCGGCGGTCGTCGCGGTTACGGCGGATTCGACGAGGAGGAGAAAGGGGAACGGAGAAAGATGATGGGAAAGGGTGGACATGTAGTCAAAATGCACAAGGCACTTCCCTTTCCTATCCTTCCAAGTAAACGCGTACCCGAGGAATGCATAATATTTTGACTGTGTTGACTAGTTTGACCTCGACGATTGCCTTACAAATAAACGCGTCCCGGAGGATTGCTGATTGCATAATCTCTTTGACTATTTTAGCCTCGATTTGCATAATATTTTTTTTTGTTTGTTTAACTATTTTAACCTCGACTTGCGTATCGAATTAGAAAACAATCATAGTTATCGGTGTGATATGTCCATGACTAAAGTATTGATTTGATAAAAATTTATATATGTTCATTTAATATATATCAC
>JBBMJZ010000022.1:64142-75368 GCA_037833815.1 Zingiber zerumbet
TTGAGAGCATAGAGGTGATGAATGAGGGATATCGAAGTGGGAGAGCGCGACTGAAAGAGGAACCTAGAGGTGATGTTGTAGGACTAGGTGCTTAAAGAAGACTGCTATCGATAGGCCTTGGTCGACAAAGAAGATAATTCGGACGATAGAGGAGAAAGATGTAGAAATAGGCATCTTTATTGATGATATAGCAATAAAGGTGGACCCTTTAAGAACGGTTTAACATTAGAAAGACCGGCTGAGGTGACGATCAAATTAAAAAAGAAGTCAAAGATATTAACAATATTAGTTATGTGTCCAAGCCGACCATATGACTGGTAAGGCGTGAGTGCCCGCTTGCTCCCCCCAATCATCTTATCTCGACTCAGGTATCGAGTAATATTATCAACTATTTCAGTCGAGTGGTGAAGATGGCCGATCAGCCACCCTTTCTAACAAGTAGATAAAATTTCGCCCAGCCTATCACCTATCCGATCAAATCTAAGGGCCAATTGAACATATAACTGCTCGATAGAGTGAAAGGCTGAGAGAAGAATGAATAATTGATCGCATTCCGTGAGGCCGAGTTAGCAATCCATTGGTCGAGTAATGACCGGTCGGCTCAACGTGGGCCCCATGAACCCATAGTACTGTTTTGGAAATTTATGCTGCCAACAACAAAGAATGTTCAGCAAATAAATTATACTTTAGAAGCGTCTAGTCTATCACATTATAGAGATTTGCATGCTGGTTTAAGGAAAGATGTCAAGGCATTTTTCGACTTATTTTTTCTTAGAAAAGCTTTGTAAAGCATGTATATACTTTGAAATATGTGAATAGGCAGTACAGTAACACTATAAAAGAGAATCTCTATCTATAGACAGGGAGGTATATGATGCTCCAATATTCTACACGCTTTCTACTATTGCTTGCTTCGGTTATTTTCTTCTCTGAGACTGATCACTAACTTAAGCATCAGAAGACTAATGTCGAGAACCCCTTCCTTGATTCGACGCTAACACTCTTGTGTTACAAGATAATGTAAAATCTTCATCAAATCAACAACAAAGTCACATCCTAATTCACCGTCTTCTCAATTTTCAAACAGAATCAAAAGTGGAGGGCATAGGGGGCACAAATAGCCTCAAACCTACTAGCTTTGGTTAGAGGTAAAACGAAGGATAACATCAAAGAACTGATGGATAGCATCATCCTCCTACACCGGATACATATCTTTCTACTTCAATTTACAAGTGACAACAGTTTTCGACTAATATAATGATCACCCGATTCTCATCCTTCGTGTCATCTCTTGTTTGCTGTCCCCCAAAAGGAACACAATCTCATCTATGTCGAACATGGTTCGCTCACATCTTACAAAAAAGAACTAGTGTTAGAGTAAAAGCCTTTTGCAAAGAATTCAATTCTTGAGAACATGCTTGATTGCTTCATGCTCTTCAAAAAAACACTTCCAACTCTTCAGCGTCCTCTCAGACAAATCGTGAAGCCTTCTGTGTGGATATTTTGTTATCGGTCTTCAGCTGATCATATAGGCCTCAAGACTGGTGCCACTAGAAACCTGTCGTATCCACAAGAATTGTTCAAAGAATTAAGGCATGGCTGGAGATGAACCTCCCGAATCATTAATCACACGGTCACTTCCCGAATCGTAAACACTTGTTGTGTTTCACTTCTCTAATAGACGATGGCGGTTGACTGTTTTGTTTGGCTTGTTTCGCGGAAAGCTTCTCCATCGCGCTGATGAACTTTTTTAGGTGCTTGATGTATTCGGGGTAAGTCTCTAAGTTGCAGTGACCGCCACCCTTGATCCAGAGTGGATCATACTTTTCTTTCGATAGTTCCCACAATCGTTTACCGTGAGTCCAATCGACAATATCGTCTGCAGTTCCCTGCATAGAAACAACATCCGATAAGGAATTTGTATATCAAATGTTTTCGAATGATCACAAGTGACTTCTCAAGAGAATGAAGTGAATCAAACGACCGGGTACAAGATCGTGCATCATATCTGCTAGTTATACAAGCTATCGGTTGCCCCATATCCGTTCAACTTATTTAATCTCAATTTACCGTCTATTGGACCTAAATTCGATCACTTCAAATTTTAAGTAGCTCTGGATAACATCATAATGTTATTGCAACACATTGTTTCTTGATGCTCATATGCAACGAGATACAAGAAAAACTTACATGTATGACGAAAGTCGGGCAGTTCACCAATCGAATTTTATCGATATTCTGCAAAAACAAAACAAAAGACTTTACATTAACAGAAAAATATATCAATTAAAATTTAGGGGTAAATGTCCAACTCCTTACTTTAAAGATATCGAACCAGAATGTCACTTTTACAGGATACAACACTCGTATGCCCGAGAGGATTGCGCTATGGAGGACAACACCTCGTAGTTTCTGTAATTGCGCAGCCAGGTGCAACGTTGGTCCGCTGCCAACCGACTGACCATACAAAATGAGCTCCTCTTGTTTTATACCGTACTCTTCTTTCAAGCAATCCAACACGGCTTCTATGTCGTAATATGTATTGAACTCAGATGGCTTTTGCAAGGATGACAAGCAGAGAGAAAGAAAGTTAGACTCACAATACTATATTTACATCTATCGCTAATATTTTCCAAGAACTATATCGAATAGTAGCTAAATCTGTCAATATTTATGAACAGATTTATTTGCAAACATCCAAATAGAGATTCTAATTCACATTGGATAGTTAAAACAATAGAGCACTTAAGTTTCATTGTGCCAATTTTTTTTCACACAAAAGGAAGAAGTTAACTAAAGGTAGTACATAAAAAGGGAGAAGATGTACGCGGACGAGATATCTAGCAACAAGAAAAAGGAAAATGATCGAATAGAGGAACTCCCGAACATTTGTTAATCTCAGATGTGTCCATATCAATGGAACGGGCGACTCATTATTTTGATGAAACATTTCATCATACAGAAGGAGATTCTATAAACACTTCCTCAAAATCTCACTTATCAGATTACTTGTGCTCCTTATGAGCTTTCCAATGCTTACCTTCCCTGTAGATGCTCCATAACCCGAGTAATCGTAACTGCAAAATGAAGATCATAGAATAGATCAGATTGCGAGACTTTGTAGCCGAGATGCAAGTTTAGAACTTATGAAAGCGTGATTATATTTCAGATTCACCATAGGAAGATAGTAGACTGGAATTGTTTACTTCAGGAAACTAACCTAGGGTTTGCAAGCAGCAACATTCAACCTTTTCAGTTCAATCTCTTAGAAAATTTCCTAATCAATGATCAAATCATGTGGAATTTGCCTAAAAGAAACACTTTTTTGCTTAAAAATGCAAGCTTGGAGGCAAAGTAAAGAAGGAACTTAGGGTTTGCAACATCAAAGTTCAATCTTTTCAGCTCAATTTGGTAGAAAGAAATTCCTGGTCAATGGCCAAATCATGTAATATTTTGCTAGAAGAAACAATTTTTTGCTTGAGAATGGAAGAATTGAGGGTTTGCGGCCTCGAAATTGGGCCTTTTTCATAGAAGAATTCCGGTAAGAAACAATCTTTTGACCGATTGGAGAGGAGGAGGAGGAGGAGAAGAGAAGGAACAGAACGGGCTTTGCCCTAGCTACCTCATGATGTTGACGCGGAGGTGGGCGCGGAGCTCGTGGAAGAGGTCGAGCATCTGGCCGAGGTCGGCGGCGTTGCCGTGGGAGTAGAGGATCGTGAAGCGGGCGGCGGGGTGGCGCCAGAAGGTGGCCACCACCCGGTTCCCGGCCTTGGTCTCCACCACGTGCACCTCCACGTTCTTCTCCGGCGACAACCCCGACAGGCGCAGCCTCCCCTCCCCGCCGCCGCCACCGCCGCCCCCCTCCCGGAATACCTCGTAAGTGGCCGGCTCCGGCGGAAAGAACGCGAACCGCGCCGCCACCGACGACGTCACGTTCCCCATCTCCCCCTCAATCTCACCTCCTCTCCCGACTTCTTCCTCCTAAAAATCCCACCTTTGGTCAAATTGACGGCCAAAAATCCCACCTTTGGTCAAATTATCGGCACAATCTCTCATAATCCAGCTTTCTCCCTCGCCTCCTCCGCCTGCTTTTTTTTTTCTTTCTCTTCTTTTGGTGCTGCACTCGCTGCAAATTCAGAAAGAGAAAGAGAAAGAGAAAAAAAAAGAGAGAGAGAAGAAGAAGCAGCAGCTGAGGAAGAAGAAGGAAATCGAAGCAGGTGGGTGATGGAGGTTCGTTATGGATCAAATTGCACGTTCATACGTTTACATGATGATCTCTTTCCTTTATCAAAGTGGGAATTTGCACCGATCTTGAGGTGAGCGACAGCGATGTGGAAGGTCGGGATTGGGTCAAAGCGAGGTAGGAGATGTGTCAGTGATCGCAGGGAGTTTAAAGGGTGGCGGTGATGGTGGAGGGAGGACAGGACAGTCTTGTGCTCCTGTTCTTCATGGTATTTTAGCACGGTGTTTACTTGGATGGACGGGAAGATCTATCTATCTTTTCTTTTCTTTTTTTTTTTAATTGATCTGAGGAATTAATTAGAAAATGATCGATGGAAACTGCTATGAAATAATCGAGTCAAACGGAGCGGAAAATGAATCAACTCATTGGGATGATTATTCAAATTTAAGTTAATTTTATTTTTATGTGTCTAATTTTAGTTTAATTTTGATTTAAACTTAATTTATTTAGATGATATCGAGTTGTTTGGAATTTTGATGATAATAAAAAATTATTTGTTTGTTTATTTATTTATTTATATTGATAAATATAATTTATAATTTTATTATAATTTTTATTCATAAATATTAATTATTTAATTTAATAGATTATTTAAAATTAATTAATTATTTATTTTATATTGAATGACTATAAATAAATATTTATTAAATTAAATATTAAATTCATCCATGGACACTCAATTTATTTATAACCTACCACTCAGACCAAGGCCAAGCGTAAAGAACTCTTGTTGGCCACCTCTCCATTACATATGAGTTGACTAGTCTAACAAACTTGGCATGGGTAATCATTGACACAGCGATGTGGATAGGGCTCCTAGAATGTATAACATAGGTGAAACCAGATGTGCCCACCAAAGATACATTAGGATTCGAGGAAACAAGGAGGGCCCACCCTAGATAGATTAGGATTCTAGGATGGATGGTGATGCAGCCTTGATGTTTTAGCGCAGGGTTTCTTGGTCCACTTTTAATGGATCAAATTCTGATTTATTGTAGTGATTAAAAACATTCAATGATTTTCATCTGTTAAATGTATTGGGATCATTAAATTCTTTCAATCATTATTTCTGATCCAATCATTATTTCTGATCCAAGGATGGACCAGGATAGATGGAACTAGAAGATCCTGTTTATACTTAGATTGGACTTTTACTCTCAGACTTAATTACCAACTTCATTAAGGTCAACTTTATTCAAGTTTCTTCCAATATATATATTTTTTTAATTTAAAAATATTGAATTCGATAATACTTAATTTACTCGATCCTATAAAAATTTTATACCGATCATCAATGTAAATGTAAATAAGAAAATATTCATAAGTCTAATATCCCGTGATTATACATCTCATTTTAAAAAAAAAAAATCCTACAAATATCTTGTACTCGATCAAACCATAGATATCTTAGGTAACAATTTAACATTTTTTAATATTTTTTTAATTCAAGTGTTTACGTGTGTAAGACTCACCTACCATTCGTGTGTGATGATTTAGTGAGGCGTTTCTTCATGCTCACCAATCATTCCTAAGTTCTCCCCCACACGCTTTCCCTTTACTTCGCAAACAATATCACGTGTGCCATCTCGATCACGCCCCCACCGTTTTGTTCCTCCCAAACCAAGGAAATCGGCAGCGTTAATCTTCTCTGTATCCTCCCAAACCAAATCAATCTTGTTCTTGACAAAAAACTCAAGTTCTTGCATGGCGTCAGAGTTGAAAGAGGAGAAGAGTAGAGTCACGAATGGCACTGGAACTACACATGAAGTGTCTGTAAATGATAAAAACACATATCAATCAAACTACTTTCCTTCCTGATCAGCAGCGATTTCTGCCGCGCCCCAGATGAAAAGAGAGGGCGTGGGCTGGCTAGCTAGTTAATTGGGCATGAGGAATCGATGGATTCAGCACGTTGTGGAGCGGACGAAGGGATTACTGGATAGATTGTTCTTCGGAGCCACCTGCAGCGGCTCGGCCGCCCCACCGGCGTTGCTCCCGGCGACGATGGCCTTGCAGGAAGGGCACACGGACAGGGTGGCCACTGGGAATTGCATGTAGACCGCCGCCGCCGGTGATGCGAATTTTAGGGACTTCAGCTCCTGCAGCTCCCTCTGCAGGCGCCGGTTCTCCTCGGTCAGCGACTCGCAGCACCGCTTCAGGAACTCGTAGTCCACCTCCGTCTGCTTCAGCTTCGTCCTGCGCCAGTTAGTTGATCATTTAAACGTGCTTAAAATGGTCCAAATCTCGATTAAGAGAGAGAGAGAGAGAAGGAAGACGATGGATAGTCTGTTAGAGTGAAACCTTGCTCTTCTGTTCTGGAACCAGACCTCCACCTGCCGTGGCCGGAGATTTAATTGCTTCGCCAAGGCATGCTTCTGTTTCTGCTCGTTACAGAATTCGGTAGGTAAGATCAGTAACCACCGCGTCACATGATTAATCGACAAATAATTTAATCATACTTACGGGATCGAGGGTGCTCTGCTCCTTGAATCGGTCCTCCAGCATGGCCGACTGCTCCTTGGTGAGCCTCAGCTTCTTCTTGCCTCCGCCGTCGCTGTCCAGACAGCCGCCTTCATCCCCGCCGGTAAATTTCTTCTCCCTTCTGGCCTCCGGCGACGGCGAGCGGGCGGCGGAGTACGACGACATGGCGCTGAGCGGTGGAGCCGCCTCTCTGTTTTCCCCGCTGAGCGGCGGCCGCTTCCGGTCGGCGACCGCGAGGCCGAGCGCGAGGCTGGTGTCGCACGCGTCGGTCTCCAGACTCACAGTCTTCATACTCCGGCACGCATCGGGTGGTTTCGAGGAGTAGAATTCGAGGATTTATAACGCGGCGGCATGAACAGTGAACTAAAATCTTAATTTCCCAGGTTGACTGACAAAACTGAGGACTCGAAAGCAAAGAAGGCTTAATTATTAAGCGAAAAGCAACAAGCTAGGCGTGACAACGCTGGCTCGCTTCCCTCCCTTCCTTCCTTCCTTCCTTCCCCTCTGAGCTGACTGCTGACTGCTGAGCTGAGCTGAGCTCCCTCATCAATTTCTTCCTCGTCAGTCAGTCAATCAGTCAATCATAACATTTGTGTTGTTCTTTCGATTTGGGAAAATTTGCATGCACTCCCCATTGATAAATATAACTTTATATGCAGTCCCTAGTGGTGAAAAATTTTATTTTCACTCCCTAGTTAAATATGTTTACCTAATTGCTCATGACACTTTTTGGTATAAAAAGTCTAAAAATCAGTATCATTTCTCTTAAATTCAGTACATTAAAATTAGAATCTAGTATATTTTCTATCAAATTGAGTACAATTCTATTTTCACTTCAATTAGATGAAAACCTTAAACCTTAAACCCTAACCCTAAACCCTAAACCCTAAATCCTAACCCTAAACCCTAAATCCTAAACCCTATACTCAATTCTAGTATAAAGTACCGAATTCTAGTTATAAAGTACTGAATTTAATCAGAATTATACTCGTTTTTAAACTTTTTATATCTAAAATATCTGAGGGCAATTTGGTCATGATATTTACATGAGGGGAATTGAAGCAAAGGAAACTTTGCATGTAGGGAGTGGAAACAAAATTTTTTAGATAGAGGGACTACATACAAAATTAAGAATGGGATTGGAAATTTTTCTCCACTTTACCGATAAATTAATGTTTTGGCAAAAGCAAAATACATTTTTGTCCCTACAAGCCTGTTATCTTTTAAGCCTTTTACAAAAGACCACTAAAATGTATAAATTTTTAATGATTTATTCCAAACTTTTATATATTTTTTTATTTTTTTGAGTTACTTGGTTTGGTTTTTTTAATTTAATAAATTTATTTTATTTTTTTTATTCAATTTCAATTTTGTTCACTAAAAATCAGTTTAAATATAATAAAGCTAGATATAAATTTGAATTATTTTAATTGATGCAAAATTGATAAGGTTCGTGTTTTTCTATCGTTAGTTTCACACTTAGATACTTAGATAAAACGGATAAATTAAATATTGAGTGGTCCGGTAAATAAGATGGTTATTATCGTAGTCATGACTTAAAATCTTATCCATGGATATAAGTCTATCATTAGCTATCGATTTAGCAAGATTTGGAGAGAGAGATGTGTAAAGCCTATTTCGAAGATGTTGTTAGAGTGAGTGCATGATAGAAATTTACTGTCAGACATATTTTTTGATTAAGGATATTTTCAAAAATGAGTGCACCATTAAATCTTATAAAAACCCTCAACGCCCTATTCCCTCGTGTCATCTAATTCTGACGGGCCATGTTCCCGAGCGGTACATGTTCCTGAGTGGTAAATGTTCTCGAACGGATATCTTAGTTTATATCATAAACCGATGAACTAACTTTTAATCTGATTGATCTAAATAACAATAAGCAACAGGGTACCCAATATGACAACTAGCAGAGGCGGGATGGGACAATAAAGTACAGAGTATTGAAGAATTAAGAAAGGGAGAGTGCACTTGAATTAGTCGACACCAGTAAAACTAGTAGCGCCTCATCCTCTAATTGTATAATCAAGCTAAGGAGAGATGATGTTACGTACTACGTTGAATAAAAAAAACTCACTCTCCCATAAAAATCAGACTTAAAAATATCGGTAAATCTCTTTAGTCAGAATCTGCCCACCAGAATTGAATTATAAAGTATGCATATAATTAATATGTATTTATGATATTACTAAAATATCTTTGATGATAACTTACCAAATGTTTCTGGTTGGCCAGATTCTGGTCAAATAGTACTGTCCTAAAAATATTGACCTTTTAAATAAGTCAAAATATTTTTTATTTATCCTAATAAAATTTTTTATAAAATCAGATCGATAATTTTTAAAATTAATTGATTCACAAAATTAAATACCTAGACTTTGTTTTTAAATCACTCTTAATCTCCCAGTAAATAATGTAAGACTATTTAATTATTTTCTGTCCAAAATTATCAACTCTATTTTCACTCATTTTATTCTAAAGCAAGAAAACAACTTAGACAAAAAAAAAATAGAATTTTAAAACAATTACATGTGTGATGTGATGATAAGAAGAAATCTACCTAATATGGATCAATTATCACAGTATAAGTCAGAATCAAGACGATCAATACCATAACTTAAGTTAGGGTGACCTGAGTGGGAAGTGGCAACAGCAGTCGATCGGAGGAACCGTACTGTCCGATCGGCCGTTTGGATAAACCCGTGTCCGGTCAGCCCGGTCAACAGGAGAGTGGGGTGAGCAGGCCACCCGTCCGGCTTGGGGTATGGCATTGGCATTGTACATATTAATAATAAACCAATAAAATAATAAAAGAGGAAAAGACATATACTTAATAAGGGGAAGAGAAAACAAAAGAAAATACTTCATCATTGAATGTAAAAAAAAAATGTTGGATTGAAAGCACTAGAGGGAGGGGTGAATATCACTTGTGGCTAATTCGTTCGTTTCGGAAAAACTTACAGCGAAAATAAAACAAGAGTGCACACGAACACTAAGGATTTTTTACTTAGTTTGAAGCTTGTGGCGACTCCTACTTCAAGGCCCACGCCTAAGAGTGTGATCCTGTCCGAGCGCTGAGTCAACGGACGCTGGGGACGTGACGCTCTCTGCTGGCTCCTCGCGTGCTCCGATGAACCTGCAACAAAACCGAGCCGGGCAGGGTTTCCCGGCGATGACCCTCCGACGCTCAAGTCAGGCGAGGACTAGTAATAAAGTGGCTCTAGAAGTAGAAGTGAGCGTACCTCCGGTGAAGTCTGAGGGCTCTTATATAGAGCCCTGGGAAACTTGGCGCACGCCCATCGAGGCGCACATGTGTCCTGCCCCATACCCGGTATGGTCTTGTCAGAAAACCTAACCTGACGCCATGCTGCAGCAATCCGAGCACGTCTCTGATGGGACAGCGACATCCTCCCATGTATGATGCTAGGTATGGCTTGGCGTTGACTAAGCTATCCCAGACCGTCTGGTTCGCTAGTAATCCGCCCGGGCCTATCTTACTGAACGGGGTTGTGACCTCTTTGTTCCACCCGGCTCGGGCTTAATCTTATGCTCGGATGAATCCGTCAAGTAGTCCCATAGCTTGGCCGAGCGGCCTGTACGCTCGACCCTCGCGATGTTTTACCTTGAGCGTCGGAAACTCAACCTGCGGCTGAGTTCCATCCAGTCCGTCCTAGGAGGTCTTCAGCCGGTCGGACCATTACCCTATGTCTCCTCTGGTCGGCTTAGCTTAGGACGATCCTCCCGGATCTTTGACCTCCACGTGGCGCTGACCGCCCTCTGACTGGACCCCCCCCCATTCTTTCCGTGGGATCAGAGTGCTTTCGATGGACAATCACTAATCAATTCAGAATAATACAATGAATTACAATTGTAGCACAAAATAACTTTGAAATGAAAATAATACCGACAGGTCTCGTGAGAAATTTTTCTAGAAAGATCATCGTCGAAGCTTTCGGGCGTCATAGAGGCATTTTCTGAGCAGCTCGAAGAAGCAGAAGTTGTTCGTTGTATTGTGTTGAAGCTTCTGGTCGAAGCGGCTTATATAGCCTATTCTGGGCGCCCATAACCCCTTTGTGCGCTTGGACCACGTGGCTCGGCCACTCTCCGCGCACCATATCAGCTTATAGATAGATTTTGGGTTCCGAGCGCCTTAACCAACTCCGGGGGCCCGGACCAACTCGGGAGCCCGGAGCCTTTCGAGCACCTGGACTCCGGGCGCTTGGATCCCTTCCGGGTACCCGGACCTGCTTTCTCCAGCAACTTCATTTTCTGCAAAATAAAATTAGTCCAGACATAAAATAATATATAATATAAGAAATGTGACAACGGCCGACTGTCGGGTTCTGACTTTGAGTTTCAACGAAACTCTAGGTCGAACCGATGCTTATTGTTCCCTCATCGGGGAACACTGTTGGTTGCTACTCGGAAAACCTAATGGTTCCACTGTACAAAAATTTTGTACAAGGTCTGAACCTTTTCCTAGC
>JBBMJZ010000022.1:78283-126278 GCA_037833815.1 Zingiber zerumbet
ATTCTACACTTGTGCGTTTCTATTGTTTAGTTTAGCTTCTCATTTTCGATACGTCATTGCTGTAAAAGGCTTCTCCGCCTGAAAGAGATCTTTAGTGTGCGATCCATTTCCTTGGATTAACAACCTCCTCGGTTGTAACCAAGTCAAATCCGTGAGCCTTATTTTTTTTAGTGTCCTTTATTTAATTTACGCAAACATTACTTTAAAGTCCGAGAAAAATTTATTTTTTTTATACAAACTATTCAACCCTCTTTCTAACTAGTCAACCGGTCCAAAGACATTCTTCTACTTATTTTTTTCCTCCTAAGAGCTCAATTTGGTCAGCTCATATTAACGATCGTAGATTATTTACGGAGTATCATCACTCAACGTTCTCTCGCCTAGAACGGCTCAACCCCACCCCTGCCTTGACCAATAATTACTCTAGCACTAGCTCGACTTGATGCTCTTTCGATTTCCTGGACTCAAATGTAAAATAATAATTTAAAAAAAAAAGAACATTTGAAAATTGGAAATTGGTGTTCTCCCGTGAATCAAATGAGTTTAAAAGAGGTGGTTGGGTCGATGCATCCACGTTCTTGTCCTTTCCATGGCATGCCTTTTGGTGAAGGGAACACTAATGAGTCAAAGAAGATAAAAGATAAGGGACCAGAGACCTATAATTTGATGCATGTGGAAGTTTGTGCATGAATAGGAAAAAGGTATGAAGGAGGGAACAGTTGGCTATCTCACAACTCATCAAATCATTTCATAGTGTTGATATGGTAGGCCAAACAGCTCTCCCTCGCTGCCGTATCAGTCAGTATCCACAGATGAGTAGATAGACAATGTGCTTTCGATTTTTTTTTTTTTAATATTCTATCTAGGTGTCTGGATTTTATGCAACTAATTTTAAAGATAAATAGTCTTGTCTTTTAATTCGAGCCTACTGACTAATTTCAAAGCATTGTGGAGCACAGATAGTTCTCTCCTGACTTAACTATTGGATGAATCCGAACAACAAATTATATATCTTAAAAATTAATTTTAAAAATATTCATCTATTTAAAATTTAAACTTTAATTTATTATTATTTTTTAAAATAATATTTTACGACTGATGAAAACTTTTTTTTTATAATTCAAATATCTGAATTTTCCATGGCCACTGGGTAAAATCCTATCCTTAGTTTTCTTGTAAGTGGCCTTTTTCAATAAACGACAGTACATACTGCAGACAAGGGCTGGACATTCTAATGATGTGAAAGCATAAAACTGACTCAAAGACAGTTATATCCTGAAACATCAATAATTCAACATTATGGCTAATTAGTTAGAATGTTGCAGCTACTATATGCAGACTTTTACCATCCAAATATATTATAGAAACTCGATTTACTACGAATATATATTCAAGACCTCCTTTGCGACTTGGTCGATAGGATGCGGTGGGTGGTCATTAAAACTAATGAAGGGACAAACATAGTGAGCTCATATGCTTGCTAAGATTGTCTTTATGTCTCCCAATTTTCTCCGACAGACTAGGCACCTTTAGGTGTTTTCGTCTATAAGTCTGCAACAACATGTTCATTTGATAAGAGGGTTATGTCACGGACTAAACAAGTTCAAACAGTACCATTTTTCCTATGATACATTGATTCATCTGATCACAACAATCAATCTCAAAATTTCCTCTAATTCACTTGCCAACGAGAAACAAACCCGATTATATTTCAGCGAGTCACTTGTCTATATTTTAATCCAGAAACTGACAATGCTACGTGATCCTTCATTATTAGTCCATATTAACACCCAAATGAATGAGATACAATAGTAGTTACCAAAGAACCAAAGATGAACAACTGCTATTCTGTACACGCGCGAGCAGAGATGATTAGGGACTGCACGGAAGACAGCACCATTTCTCAAAGAATTGAAGGAGCCACTGAACAGGATTCAGCGGTTCATCATAAGAAGCTGCAGCAGGAAGTGGCAATTCAGATGGCAAATGCTTGTGGAATGCGTTTACAGCCGCACCAGCACCATCTTCCTCCTCTATTTGCTTTCCTAGTTGCATGGCGCACAACTTAACCTACATCATGGAAACACCATGTTTCTAAAAGCATAGATAATTTACAGATGAAAAAAAAAAGAATTTACAAGTCCCAAAAGCAGTGCGATTCTTGGAGGATTTAGTTTGAGGTTGAATTTGTTGAAAGACTTCTCACATGCTGTTAGGTCATGTGCATATATACTGAATCAAGAATTCCAGTTACCTCAGGATCAAGCATAAACTTTATAGCATTTGAAAGGCGTTCAACATTTAGTTCAGCAATGGGAATTGGTGCAGGTCCCACTCCTTTCGCATGGATTCTCTCAGCCCAGAAAAATTGGTCGCCAAAGAAAGGTACAATTGTCGTAGGGCACTGCATGAGAGAGAATATTATTGTAGTGATCACAAATTCCATAATGATTTAGCAGGTGTTTCACTACTAAATAAAGAATTAGCTTAATAAATCAGGTCAAGCTAGTTCACCATTAGTGTTTGGTATGCCAATTTTTTTTACCCCTTTTTTTGTGAGAATGAATCTTGAATATCAACCAGAGAAGTACGATAATCCATACCCCATTACAATGCACTAAATCAGATAAAAAGACCATGAGTTACCAATTGACATGAGACGCTGCTAGTTTTCGTAGCATAGGAAATATAATAATTGCTGGGTCATATCAGTTCAACAATACATTGCACAACAGCCATCTTTTTCTGTATTCTCCAGTTTCTTTTCTCACGTGTTAAACACTGTTATAACCTTTAGAAATAAATAAAGGGCTTCTACATATGACAAAATCCAGATTAATAGCTACATTGGTAAATTTCAAAAATTCCAGAAAGTTAAATTCTTAAAATAAGTACCCCAGCTCTTAATCCTGCAGCTGTTGTTCCAGCTCCACCATGGTGTACCTGAGTAGATTTTCGGAATAAGTTAGCATTCAACTACAATTTCATTAAATGACAAACAACTAGCGACAAGGTGATCCTGCAATAAACAAATTTACTTTTGAAAGGCAACTGGCCGAAATAATGGTAGAAGCAACATAACAGGATGTGCTTCTTCAGTTCTTCAGACTATTGCAATATACTAACAACTTGGTAGTTGAGGCATTAGACTTCATGAGATAATGTTAAGGGTTTGATCCTACAATTCTATGCCTCGTGGAAATTTTATTAAAAAGAAAAGTAATTCAAAGCATTAAGTACTCATTGGCTTTTTATCATATAAATATCTCTTCAAGTTCAAGTAACACAGGCTACAAACTAATCAGTTTATCCCTAAAAAAAAAGAAAAAAAAAAAACTTGACGATTGCCAAATTTTCAAGCATATTACAAGCTTCAACAAATGAACAATGCTTCTATAACAAGCATCAATAAGCTTAAACTGTTGCAATAATTTTAAAAAAAACAAACAAATAATCCCTTTAAAATAAAAAGTAAATATTTATTTCTATACTAAATACTAGAAGTAGTCTGAGTGTGTCATTTAGGAAATATATTGAGATCTATCAAGTGAAACAAACTTATGCTCACCACTGCAGAACAATGAGGGAACAACCAATCATGAGGACAGTCCTCAAGAAGATAGACATCCACAGGAACTTCAGTCACTGCAAGCAACAAAACTAAGACTATTTAACACAAAAACAAATTGCAACTGTAGTAATTCATGTGATTTTGTAAAATCAAGTTCATTATCTGCGTCATCATCATAATAATCACCATCAGGCTGCTTTTTTCCTGCATTTTCCCTAACTAAAAGCGGACACATTTATTGGAGCAAATGGTGATGTTGCTCACCCCAAATGGCACAGTATCGCCGGTCCCACGTCAAGATACAAGTAGGTAAATCACAGGGACATTTTGCCCTAGCACAACGCGGCCCTTTGCATAGGAAAAGGGGACACATATATGAATTTTATCCATGAGCTCTATGTGAGACAGTATCACTACTAATATTCAAATTATTATATATTGTTCTCTATTACATTGGCTAATGTTTTGTTTGGTCTCTCTCTGCCTCTTACACATTCGACTTTGATAGATCAACTCTTCTAGCTATACAATTTAACAACTGTTTTTTAATATACCAATAGCATCTCAATATATTTTCTCATAGTTTATCATCTATTGAAGCTACGCCAAATTGCTCCCGAATATTAGTAGTTTTTATTTTATCCTTCTTGGTAGCACTATCTTAATACTCTGATTTCTTCTACATAAATTTTTGTGTGTGTTTCTAAATAGCCCACACTCTAATCCATAAAGTATGACAAGCATAGTAGTCAAAATCATATGGATCAATATCTGTATCACAAGAAACATTATGATTCACATGTAACATGATATAATTATTACACGTGAATCAAAATAAAAAGAATAATAGATGAGAATTTGATCAACACAAACTTGAATCTTATTTTACACAGTTCAGAACATAACAACCTTAAAAGCAACCTAAACCAATGAGAAATAAATTAAACCTAATATATTGGAATTAAATAAAAATAATAATAAAAGAAGAAAAGAAGAATGAATTTATCATTATATGATAGAAATAAAAAGATTGAACAAAGTGGAATCTCAATGTCGATGATGGCATAAAAGAATAAAACTTTATCAACAACAGAGAAGATGATGGTGAAGTTTGACTAAAACCTAACGATGACTTAGATGAGTGGTCAAATTACTTAGATTAACAATGAAATAGAAATAAGAAATTATGTCTTGTCAAAATCATCTTCCATTGGTGACAATGAATTTTCTAAGTCAAAAGAATTTGAAAAAAAAAAAAATCCTATTGCTCATTTCATTTTGATTCTTAACAAATAAAGTAAACAATAATTTGTATAACCTCATGGTCCTCATCAATGAAACACAGCCTAATTTTTTTGTTACAAATCAACATCATCATACTCCATATAAGTTATTTTATTAAATTGAATGTTATATTATTTAACATACTTCTAGACATCAAAATTATTTCAAAAAATAGTAGAATTCTTTCGACATATTTGTTAAATTTAACATAAACCTTACAGTTCTATTAAACTTTCCTTTCAACCAAAGGGGACACAACACTAACATGAAATTCCAGAAGCTCTTGCCATTTCAATTCTTTACACTATTAATTATATCTTAATCAATATCTAATAATGTTCCCAAATTACTAAAGGTCTTAGAAGGATTTCATGTCATTTTAACTATTCCAACAATTCTTTTCTTGAACTAAAACTGCATTTTAAATATTCAAATATTATTCTTATTATTTTAAAACCATTAGTTACAAAAAAAAAATCACTTTTTCCACAATTTAATCTTTGACTTTAATCTAGTTGCACTTACACTCTCATCCATTCACACAATATCCTCTGCAAATAACATATATCTTCAATGTTATTGGTTAGTTTGTCTAGTACTAATGTGAAAAGGTATAAACTTAGAATTGACTATTGACATAAACCTATAGTTATAGAATAGTGATTTGCCACACTAACAATATCTCTAACACTAGTAACAAAATTTTCATATATATTATTTATCACATCAATATAATTATAATTACTATATATTCCTTCTCCAAAACCCACCAGTTGGAACTCTATCATAAACTTTTTCTATATCAATAAAAAGCTTCTTATCTCTAATTTTTATTAGTTATCTTATTATTTAAATAACTATAGTTGATATTCTAGGTATCAAACTAAATTGATTTTCAGAAATGGTTGTCTCACATCTTATTCAACTTTAAATGATTCGTTTCCCAAAGTTTTATCGTGTGACTCATCAATTTGCTACCTCCATTAAGAGAAGTCTGTTTAAGCAAGCAAAGAGGCAAAATAGAAATTGTAGGCCACAAACAACTGGGATAAGTAGTAAGTGTAACGTAGGTTGCATGTGGAAAAAAACAGTAAGAAAAAGAACTAAAGTTCACTACAATAAAATACCAAGAGAAAGAAAAAACAGTACATGACACACTTGGACAGCAGAAAAAAGACAACAAAAAAAATAATTGTTGGGATGACCTGCATGGATCTCATTAAGTATGTTGAATATTCAACTTAATGGTTCATTACAAGAAATCAGTCATATTCTGAAAAATGCTAATGACATTTTCAGACATAGAATAAATGAAAGGGGAAATGGAAAACCATACAACTTCCGAGATCGCCCCAGCCACGGCTGATGATTCCCCTCTGCTGTGTCTCTTTTAGTGCCTCCAAAATGATAGATGTAGTTTTCTTTTCATCTTCAAGTGGCTTGAACAAAAAAAAATCAGAATGATTTAAAATCTGCACATGTACAGTAAACCATAACATGCCAAGTGGAATTGGTCGACATCCATATTTTATCTTGCAAAGACTAGTATTATTCTAGTTGAAAAAAAAACAGAAGTAAGCATTAAGTTTAGCAACCAACAGAATACAAGTGGTTTGTTTGAATCCTGAGAGTATGGCCAGGTTGGGACTACAACAACCAAAATAAATATTTAGCACAGAATAAGTTTTCCTGCCACTTGAGAATCTGCACATCATTATTTTTGGCACCATAAATCTTCACATATCAAGTATAATGAAAGAAAACTTGACAATGTACACACACCATCCTTGGTAAAAGCACCAGGAACTGACCCAAGGATCCTATGCAGGCAAGGCATTGCATCTGCCTTAAGCTACATAAAGGCGAGTTATGTTATGAAACTTGAGCTGAGATGCTTATAATTTGAGTTTCTGATGGTGCATCACTGGGGCTTTAGACTCCACAAGTTTTTAAAATAAATTATCACTTTGTTGATCGATCTGTCAGGTGATAGGCCAACCTATACAGTGATTGTCATAGAGAACCTGCAACAAGGTTTTTCCCATCATAATTCCTTCACAATCAGAGGTTTGTATTGAGACTCAAGGCTATAGACAAACTCATGATGTTGAACTTAGCCATCAAGCTCATGGACTGTTGGGGCTCTAAGCATTCCAAGATGCCAGCAGTTGGCCATTAAGTCTAGAGACATGGGTTTTGGCTTTGATAATTGGTACCAAGATGATGCAAGGCAGAACCATTCTGCTCAATGTTTCGTCAGTTGGAAAGGAATGCCCCTTAATATATGTACTTTGGATGTCTGTATTTGGTTATATGAGATCATGAAATAGTAGACAAACCTCTGTGATGAACCATGGAGAACACTCAAAATCTTAAAAAGGACACTAGTAGGCCTTATGACATGTCAATAAACTTAACCTTTAGTTGGAAACCTTTGAACAACAGTTCTGGTTTTGCAATACTGCAGTCAAAGATGGCAGATCTTAGTTGTTAACAAATGCTTTGATATGGTCTTCAGCAGACAAAAAGTAGAAGCCTCCAAAAGAACTACCTCAATGATCTTCAACATAATGTCACAGTGATGACTTTTAATAATTGGATGAAGTGAAACAAAATAACCTTTGAACTGCTTAATCTGTGAGACTCGTATTTCTCAACAGACTTTCTTGTTTTTGTCTTAGTTAATACATGCTCCTACTCCCTCAAGGGTAAGGTACATTCAACATATCAATTGAGGTCTAAAAGAGTTGGAGCTAAAATAAAACCCCATCGTTGATCATGCTATTGTTTCTCAATGGGAGCAGTGGAATAGACAGTCAGACGAGCTTGCATAGCGGTACTTTTTTATGATGAACTATAAAATACGTTAAATGGAATACTTTTAAAGTCTAAAATAGCATAAATAAAATAATAATTTATTTGATATCATAATATTAATAATGGAGTGAGTTGATGTTCATTTGCAATTGTTAAGATTGGAAAAGGGGAATATTCAATTGCATTTCATATGAGATAACCATTACAAGATATATGTAGGACTTAACATAGGCTCTATCTCTAAGACATGCAAGGAGGATGTTCTTCAATAACCACAGCCCATGTTATTGGTATTAGTTTAAACCAATAAGAGAATTTGAGGCAAAAGCGTTAAGTTGGAACAGGTGAATGTCTACACTAGCTAGCTTCACCATAATTTGGAGAGCAGTGCCACATTTTGGACCCTAAAATTGATGATTCCTAGACTATGCTCCTGCTTTGGCATAGTAAGTGTCCTACATTGAATGCTCAAACAGATTCTTGCAAGTCCAGAGGAAGGCAGATCATGTCTTTTTGATCTCACCATCCATACTAGGACTTGTTCAGGAAATAAAGGTGCTCATATAGTGAAGTCTTTTATTTGTTAACAAGTATGAGGCATTACTCTTTACTAGGTTTGGAGGGATAATGGTAGGACAAAATAAATTGTTGGTGGTGTGTGCTTGATTGCACACATTAAGATGCTGGTGATGTCCAGCAGTATTTTGTGCCACAATCAAAAGAAATTCTCTCGCTGATACTGGTCGACCTACAGCATATAGTTGATAGAGGATCAAG
The DNA here is from genome assembly GCA_037833815.1 of Zingiber zerumbet. NCBI lineage: Eukaryota > Viridiplantae > Streptophyta > Magnoliopsida > Zingiberales > Zingiberaceae > Zingiber > Zingiber zerumbet. The sequence continues at coordinate 86,733 of JBBMJZ010000022.1, forward strand.
GAACAAGGCATTCAACAAAAAACTTCTAGCTTTCTTAGTTACAAAAGCTTGCACCCAATCAAAATAGGATAAATATTCCCATGCATAAGGCAACAGAAAAATCCAGCTCAATAATATACCACTTAACAGAAGAATATATTTTCATCACTTGTGATGGAAACACCACTACATATATCAGAAGTGCAATTTGCAAAAGTTTGTCATCACTCTGTCAAATGAAGTATTTTAACATTGTCAAATAGGCATCCATGATGTATGATAACCGCTACAAAAGGTCAACATCACTCAGTTATATGAATATGATTCAAAGTTCAAACTACTGCCATATTCATACGGCAGGTATGAGAATCTCGACAGTTGCCAACTTATCTAAAAGCTTCAACTGATTGATAGATATAATTTTCATAGCAGATAGCACGTTCTTTCTTATTTTACTACTCTCCTTCAAATAGAATATACTAGGAACTAGCATGGAAAAGTTGCAATAGCAAATTATTTGTTCATGACACACAACTATTCTACTAATATTTCACTACAACATTAGGTTCATATTTATGATAGAGAGCTCACCCATCAATACTAACCAATTAAGGAACAAGGCTCATAAGATGCATACCATGCTACCAAATCCAATGTATATAGGTTTGGGTCCCTGTTGAATCCACTCCACCAAGTGCTTTGCTGGTTTATATTTTGTCCCAAGGTCCAAGAAACAGAAACCAACAACATCAACCAACGCACCCCAATCTGTTATAGTCAGTAAAAACTGAGTCATAGTTTTAGTAGGATTAACTAAAAGGATATACCAACCATTTTGCAACTGAAAGAAAAATAATATTTGAACAAAAAAATTAACCTATGTAAGAAAGTTACCTTAGAAACAGGATAAACTGCATTCTATTTAGTGATAATGTGATAGCGCTATTTTAGATATGCTCTTGATGATGCAATCTAACCAAAAGCACTAAAACGAAATATATATAGCCTTTGTTTGATTTTGGAAAGATCCAATTCAAACTATTTACAAAGAATTCAAATTTAAGATTTTGGTATTAGTTGGCAAGTAAACAGAATCCTAAAAAGCATTCTTCATAGTTGTTAAAGGTATTGCATTCTTCAAATTGGGCTTAGTCCCACATTAAGAATTTTAGGTTTAGGAATTAAGTTGATTTTATGCATACCATGAGTCAAGAGGGATGAAATATTGGAAATTATATGGGTGTATTAACGTAGAGTTACAAATCATGAATTTATAGCTCTTAAGCATAACTAATTTTATATAAAACTTAAGCATAAGACTAAGTATACCTAGATTACCAAGTTGATGTCATGTCCACCTCTCAACTATGCAATCATGTGTAACAAAAACATTAATCTATAGTTGGTGGATGCGTGCAAAGTGGAAGAGAAGGCCATTATTTCATTGAGTAGTGATTTGATGTAATTTGAAGTTTGAAGTATCATTCTGTGGTTGGGTATATGATATGATCCTACTAGTGCTACCTAATAGTATTGTGCCAACACTTAACATACTTTATCACTTATTGTAGCATATGCGCAAGTTAATCCAGATGGATTTGCCTAATTCAATTTCCTTCCACTTGGCTTGCTTACTACCAAAAACAATGCTGCTGCAATTATTTAGTTAAACTCAAATTTGGATAAACAAGTTTAGAAAAATAAAGCATTTCAATCATCATGAGTACTGTCTAGGTAGACTACTAATGTCAAACAACACCAAATAATGAATAATAACATATTTCCAACTATTTCTGTTTCCAAACTAATTATACAATCACATAACAAGCTATATTTCATATTTAAATTATATTAAATTAATAATTTATTATTTTAATATGACTTGATTTCGTTGAATTGCTATTATATTGATAATTGTGTTAATGAATGTGCTAGATGACGATCACTAGTAAAAGGAGAGAGGTGATGACAGGTGCACATTAGCACCTCCCTACCATGACACAAGATAGGCACATTAGCAACAATCAGGCATGGAGGTGAACGATTAACACGGACTTAATCATTAAGCCTTTTGGACGTGGTTAAATCTATCGAGATACTCTCTTTATATAGGTTTGGGTTGTGACAAATAGATAGTGGTCCTCTATAGTTATCAAGAAATTGCAATATAATCTCTTTACATAGTTTTGGGATGTGACAAATAGATAGTCTCTTTTTGGATGTGGTTAAGTCTATCAAGATAATACAATATAGTCACTTTAGGATAAGTGGTAAATAGATAGTTGTCCTCTATAGTTATCCAAAAATGTAGATTGCACTGCACATGATTACTCTAAAGAAACATATATTTTGTCTTTGCCCATGGAAGTGAAATTACAAATTTGTAGCTCCTGTCTCTTATGTTAATTTCAACTTGGCATGCTATAAATGGTTGTACAAATTAACAAGCAAATTTACACAAGTGAATATGTTGGCCTGAAAGGAATGATGAGATACATGTAAGGTCCGTTTTTTTTTTTTAAAAAAAAGGGGTAAATCATTATTTAACAATTAAGGAACTTATGGGCCCAACCCAATGCATGGATTAAACCCTAGGATTGAGGTGCTTATAAGAAAGGAGGGGTGGCGGAAAAAGGAGAAAAAAAAACAACGCGAGAAAGGGAAGGGAGGAGTTTCGGCGGCGGCAAGGAAGGGAGAGGGGACTTCGACCTTGGAGGGAAGAACGAGCCAACACCAAGCCTCCGAGCACCAAGGCACCTCTTAAAACCCTTTTTCTTTCCACTTGTTTAGGTCTGTTTCGCAGCAGTTTTTCCCGGTATTTCTTTCGGCTCCTTTGAACCCATAGATGCAGCAGATTTTGAGGGATTTCTAGGTTATCCACAGCAGGTTTTTGGAGGGGGATTAGAGGACTAAGCGCAGCAAGTATATTTCTCCCTGGTAGGTAGGGGATTAGGTTTCCTTGGGTAGACAGATGCAAGGATTCGAATGTTGCTGGTTCTCTTTGCTTTGTTTTGGATTCAAGAGATGTTGTTTAGAATCGGTGATTGATTTGTTTTCTTGTGTGGTTTTGATTCACGGATTAATTGGTTTCCGATGGTTTCTTGCACTATCTTTGAAGAGGTTTCTCCAAATGAAGTTGGTTTTTTTTTTCCCAGAGGAGTCCAGAATTGATGATTTAGGTAGGGATTAATGATGATTTGTTTCTTCTTATTGATTGCAGAAGTTTTGGTAGATCGTTGTTAGATTAAGGTTTGATTGGAGAAGTTTTTCATTTTTTTTTTCTTATTGCTTCTGATTAGTGGACTGATTGCTGATGGAATTAGGCATAGGAATGGAGATGTTGTGCTATGGTTAGTGATTCTGAAATTCTTGGTTGAGTTCCCTGTGGATTAAGTTTTGTTGGGTGTTTCTCTTTAATTCTGCTGTGCACAGATTTTTGACAGAATTAGTCATAAGGATGAAGATGTTGTGCTCTTTGTTAATGAATTTGGAATTCTGGATTGGGCTTTGGCGTCTTGCATTGCTGGAATTTCGGGAACAAGTTTTAGGAAATTGGAACTTCGGGTGGTTTAAGTTGTTGTACTTTCATGGATTTCTTAGGATTCAAAGACTGTATTTGCACTATTGTAGCTCTATGCACATCTTGATATGCATGTGTTAGGATTACGCTCTGGTATGAATGTTTAATTAGTTTTATGTAATAAACGATAATCTTGCTTATTTAGCTTTATTTAGTTAGTGATATCCATGCTTATCGAACGCATGTAGGTAATGGTATGATTGTTTAATTAGTTTTATATAGTAAACGATAATCTTGCTTGTTTAGCTTTATTTAGTTAATGATATCCATGCTTATCGAACTCATGTAGGTAATGGTATGATTGTTTAATTAGTTTATGTAGTAAATGATAATTCATGCTCATTTAGTTTTATCTAGTTAATGATAGTCATGCTTAACATGCTCATGTAGTTACAATACACATGCCTATGTGAGCCTGAATTAATTGAATGGTATGAATGCTTATTTAATGATGGGAAAAAAAAAACAAAACAACAATGATGATGAGGACTAATGGGAATTCTGTGAGGCTCAAGGCCCCAGAGGGACCCCGTTTACGGGACAAGGCCCCAGAGGGGCCCCAATACCATATTTCTATATTTGGCCACGGCCTAAGGACGAGAGTTGCTGACGCCCCGCCACTTGGTACCATGGTATACAGATTGATCAATCGAATAAAGGATAAAGAATATATAATGCAAATGGATTATGCTATATAATAAGATGATTTTCTTTAAAGGAATACGTGCATTGTTGTATTAAAAGCTGACGCTTCATAGTTGATGCCTATATTTTTCTGTTTAATTTACTTGCACATCGACAAGAAATTTTAAGTAAGGGTAGATTAAACGATGCATGTGATGGTATATGAAATTTTTTCTATTGCGGTTTTGAGGTGCTGGGTTAGACTCACGAGGTTTTATTTTGTGGCAGGTGTAGGAACTGACGATATTGGAGGTTCGAACCCTTGATCGGACTGGGTTGGACAGTATATTCCCAAGGACCTTACAATTCCGCATTAAGAATGAATAAACAGTGATTATGATCAAGAAGGAATAAAGTAGTATCGAATTTAGCCGTTATAAGATGGTTGTCTAAGTTTAGGAACTTTTCCTCTTTCATGGTACCAGTAATGGATTTGAGTGTAGGAGTATGGTTTATTAGTTGCAGACAATATTTCTTATTTTCGTTGGAAATGTTATATATATAAAAAAAAAATTTGGGTCGTTTTAATACAATTGTCATATAATGGAATGCTTGGCGATATATAGTTCAGCGGAAAGTAATAAAATGTTCAAATTATCAAAAATGAAGGGATTTATTACCACTTGGCTTTGGAACAAGGTGGGGACTCCACATGTATCCTGTTGGCAAATGTGATATAGAATCATGGTATGTACTGAAGTATGCAATTGGAGGCAATTTTAACTTCTTTTTTCTGAAATCATTAATGAATCCCCTTATGCCCCACCAGACCATTAACTCCATTATTAGATATGACAGCTGATGTAAAAATGGGAAACAAATCAGCAAAAAGAAAAAAAGACAATATGATAGATCAAAAGAATAGTGGAAAACATGTTAAAGTAAATAAGAAATTTGAATAGTGAAAAAAAAAAGAGCATACCCTATATGCTGCACTCTGCGGCACACGTGCCAGAGGATGTGGAAATTCATTAGTTGGCCTGCCTAAAATAGCGAAAGTAAGGCTATTTGATAGTGTTGACAGTCAAATCACACAACTGTACTTCAAATGAAAGCATGGATGGATTAAAGATCTTAATTATTGACCTTGGACCCAAGGAAAATCACTTTCAACAAAAGCTATCATGCATCTTCAGGACTATCTTATCGAGGATGTCCAACCATATAACATTCTAATTGGCAAATGGAATGTAAGATAAATCACTGTCTTCTCTAAAAGCAACATGCTCTTTAGCTCAGTCTTTAACCACATCAATCATAGATTTTGTATCAATGTATTCTTGAAATAAGAAACAAGTCTTACACGAACATTGTGAGTTAGTGATGCATGAATCTAAGTTGGGTGGATCAGAAGAGTTAAGGTAGTGTAGATTCAAGACTATTTGACTTGCATATATTGGAAGAAACCAAGACTTCAGCTTTCAAATAAATGTAAAGTAAAATATGAGAAGTTAGTGATAATCTAGTTATAGATATAACTCACGTCCACGGCATTGTGAAGAAAATGTGAAGAGGCACTCCAAGAGCTTCAGCAACATGTAAATGTCCTGTGGGTATAATCTGGTATCAGCAAAATAAAACAAGGATGCTAAATCAATGATTTTTTACTAAATTTTTTATTTCCACAAAAGCTCCATTGCAACCCAAAAAACAACTCAAACAATCAAACCCCTCTTTAACCTCAAGTCAAAAAAAAAAAAAATACCCCACAAGAGTTGATGCTGAAAAACCATTTAAAAAATTGATGAAACCAGAAACTGCAACCAGTATCATTGCAAATAAACTTTTCAACTTCAATTATAGCATTACACAAAAATGGAAAATGGAATTATAGAACATACAGGTGGAACCTAACCTAATAACATTAGAGCCATGCATTACAAATTCCTATCAGAGAATCCATCTCATGGTGTATATATGGCTTAAAAGTATGATCTCCGTAGTTTTGCCACTGAAGAAGTTGACCATGTCTTATGGAATTGCCCATCAATGCAAATGGCATTGCGGGTGTTTTCAGTGCTCTCTTTGGTTCAATTTCCTTGGCAATTGCTAAAGTTATAGTAGTATTATAAAATGAGAAAAGACGCAAATTGCACCCAATATGGGGGTCAAAACATAACACCTGGTATGGGGCAGAAACATAACATCTGGTAAAAGAATTCTCATGAGAATCAAACCATATGTTCACTTCCCCCTCAAGTCAGAGTACAATTATCAATCTCGAGGTCTAAAGTATCATTCCTTGCTAGAGTTCCTATCGACCATGTCATCAACTCAAATGCTCTTTTAATCCTATAGTCCATTTGTGCTTAATTTGTTTACCTTCCAATATAAGTCAATAGCAATTAAACCCTAAACAATTAAAAAAAATTGAGCAACAAGTTACAAAAATACAAGCATCTCATTTAATGGTTATACCTTATGGATACCAAACTATCGTGATGACTTGAAGCATTTATTCTTGTAGCAGGCTAGTAAAACCATCCTCATAATTTTCCCAATCCAGATTAAATAATGCTCCAACCCCAGGAGATCTGGTACTGGAACGGGTTTCTCACATGTCTATAAATATATTTTGGTCAACCACTGGAACTTAATTAGACCTAGAACATGCACAGGTACATGAAATGGATGCATCTTGATCTCTCTAAAACCAGTGTTAATCCTTTTTGTTATTGTTGGTGCTCCAATTAGTGCTTCTGCTCCTCTTATCCCCTCATATTATAGTATTGAATCTCCCCATGATTGGCAAACATAATTGAAAGAGAAAATCTTCTGTTCCAATCGATTTTAGACAATAGAGGCTGGTACCTTGCCTGGCCATCAATTCCACCAACATTGTGTTGGCAAAGGCAACATAATGATTTTTACTCATGCGAATATAAAATTGATATCAGTCAGCAACTGGAATGACACATTTCCATCACACCAATTGACAATTGAAGCGTGACTCATCTATCTCAAGTTTATTACATGAAATAAAAATAGTCCCCACAAATTAGAAAATAAGTTCCACTAAGACGCCAACCTAGGAGAAGGTTATATACCTGGCACAAACTGTTGAGAACATTTTAGGTGTGATGTTGAAAATGATAGTCATCTATGCATCAAACATTGCTTCAAAAGAATACAGTCTAACTTCTCTCAAACTGAAGATATTGCAAGGATCAAAAATTTGAGAAAGGGAAGAGAAAATTTGAAAGGATTGAAAACAAGAGAGATTATGATTGCATATTTACAGTTTCTACTCCTAAGATATAACCATATAAAAGACGAGAACATATCAAAAGAGAGAATGAGTAAAGTTCGATATTATTCCAAAGAGGAAAATACCTCAGAAAGTAGAATGAGTAAACTTTTGACATTTTCTTGAAAGAAGATAGAAAAGGGCTCAAAAAGAGAAAAAATGATTAATCTATCATTTAAAATTGCAAGAAACAGAGAAAATTGATGAACTACTAACAAGGAAATTGGAGTTCTAACATCCACTCTATGAGAAGAGAACACTGAAAGAAAATAAAATTTTGCAAATTTTACTGAATAGGTGAAGATGTCAGGAAAGAGTGGAAATCTAACATCAGTTTGAGAGGAGAGATAATAGAAGTGAGACAAGTCAATCAATCAATAGAATACAATCAATAACTAAAAAATTGATGGAATAGGAGCCTGGAGGTAAAGCTGTAGTCATCAAAATATGCAAATTTCTACTTACCATCCCCACTTTTTGTTTTTATTCTGCCATTTTCATGTTTAAAATTTCTTTACATGTATAATATTTTAAAGTTGCCCCCCACCCTATCATTTTTTCCAATACTATTTTTTTTTTTCCAGAAACCTGCCTCTTTTCATTTTTAAAGTTTTTGCCTTTCTGACCCTGTTTCCAAAATTTTTGCTGTCTCCTTTTTTGTGGGGGTTTCCTCTTTATTTCAGTGTTTACCTAGAACTTGGTCCAAAGGCCCAGTTTGGACCTTAGTAGCTGACCCTAAGGACTTATTTACCTTGGGGATAGAAAAGAGACTGGACATAAAATATAGAAAGGATGTGTCGGATTAAGATGGATAAGGTTTTATTTTTTCACAATGCCATTTACCTGGAAGGATGAACGTTTATTTGGGAGTGTTCCTTTGCTTATTTGCAAAAAAAGCTAGAGGGATAAATTTTTTAAATACAATAAAGTGCCGTCAATACCCTTAAAATGGTGCCCTGTGAACAGTAGGTTAAGTGTGGTACTGCCAGAGACAACAATAATTGAATGTGGCTGGAGAAGAAAGGTTAGTGTGATCATTGACACAGTGAGTTAGCAGCTAAAGTGAAAAACAAAATTTGACATGTAGTTTAATTTTCCCCAAAGGGGCAATTTAGTCATTTGATAGCATAAGAGTCTTCTTTCCATTTCTGTTGGCATTAAACAAAACCAAGGAAAAGTTTATTACGTTGGACCTATGATCCGTGTGGTAAAAGTCAAACTAGGTATCATTGTCAAACAGCTATCACAGCCTATATATATTTGACAAGATGTGAACAGATTTCACAGCTTGTATAACTGTGTCAAACAGCTGTGAAATCTTATTTCACAGCTTGTACAGAAATAAAACAGCTGTGAGCACAAAGTAGAAAATTCAAGGATTTAGTTAGAAAGATATTAATTTCTTATATACAGAATAATTAGTTTCCTATTATTTATTCTATTGTAATGTTGTATATAATGGGTATTCTCATTCTGAATATAAACAATTTATTGAGTGATATCAATTCAATCCACATTTTTCACATGGTATCAAAGCTTTAGTCTTCATTGCTAATTCTCTTTTCTACATTTCTTCATCATGGCCGATTCTCAAACAACCATTTCCAATAACCCTAGCCAATCTATTGTGTTTGATGACGGTAGTTCCGTCTAGAAAATTGGTGATCTGTAGAATATTTGAGTTTTCAATCGACTCAACAGGAAGAACTACTTGAAATGGTCTCAGGTTGTTCGTATGTACCTCAAAGGCAAAGGAAAACTTAGCCATATCCTTAGGACAAATCCAGTTTTTGAGGAATGGGATGAAGAAGATTCTATGATTATGTCTTGGTTATGGGATTCCATGGAACCATCCATCAATGATACATGCATATTTCTCTCTTCTGCTCATGAAATTTGGGATTGCATTACTTGCACTTACTCAAAAGCTCGTAATGCTGCCCAAGTTTATGAACTTAAAGTCAAAGCAGGTGCTACTAAGCAAGGAGATAAATCGATCACTGAATATTCCACGGTTTTGCAAAATATGTGGCAAGAACTCGATTACTATCAAGTAATTGAGATGCAATGTGCTTCAAATGCTGTTGTTTTGAAGAATTTTATTGAAAAGGAGCATGTATATGCCTGCTTAAATCCTAAATTTGATTAGGTCCGGATTCAAATCATTGGCAAAGACTGCATACCGTCCCTAGCAGAGGTGATCTCTCTACTCCAAGCTAAGGAATAGAAAATGGTATTAGAGCTGTACATATTTGACAACTGTTTGACACTCCCCCTCAAGCTAAGGAATAGATATTTTCCATTCCCGGCTTGACTATGAGATCGTGAAATCTAGATCTGTTCAGTCCCTTTATTAACACATCAACTAATTCTGACGGGACATATGACATAGGCACTAATCCTTCTTCCAATTTTTCCTTGGTGAAATGTTTATCAATTTCAATATGCTTAATCCTATCATATTGAATAGGATTATGAGCAATATTTATAGCTGACTTATTGTCACAATAGAGTTTTATGGGGTATTCCAATTTGATTTTCAAATCATCCAGAATAATCTTTAACCAGAGTAGTTCAAATAATCCTTGAACAATGTCCCTAAATCCTATTGGGGAGAGGCTATCCTTAATGCCACATACATGATAAACATACTTCCTTCACATGTCCTAGATAACAAGAGTCCTATGCAACTCCTCAATGAGTTTTATCCTCATTTCTGAACCACAAATGGACTTACTCCTAGGATTTTTGGGTGCACTGCTTTTGTTTATATCCACAGTCCACTTAGAGGTAAACTAGATCCTCGTGCCATCAAATGTGCCTTCCTTGGATATTCATTCACTCAAAAAGGGTACAAGTGTTACCACCCAGTCTCAAAAGTTTTACATCTCGGCTAATGTTACCTTCTTTGAACATACCCCGTTCTTCTTTAAGTCCTATCCTCAGGGGGAGATTTCAATGACAAAAGATAGCACTTGTGAGTTATTTGAACACGTTAACGCTCTTGATCTTCCTCCTACTCAAGTTCGTATCAAATCACCTTCTATTCCATCTAGTGAGTCTCCTCCTAGTGATACTCTAAGTTTCTCTCGAGTGTATTCAAGGAGAAAGGTCACTCCAGAAGCAATACAAGTCTAAGAACCTCAACCACAAACCTCTGACCCTGATGCTGGGATCATGGTAAGTTCTGACCCACCTTTACAATCTACTGAATTATCCACTAACCTAACAGATAGCCTTGACCTTCCCATTGCTGTTAGAAAAGGTACTAGAGAATGCACCAAACACCCTCTCTATCCTCTATCTCACTATGTTTCTCTTAAACATCTATCACCAGCCCACAAAAGATTCATTGTGAGTCTAAATATCATGACTATTCCCAATACTGTTTCTGAGGCATTGTCAAAAAGGGAATGGAGGGATGTCATAAGGTAGGAAATGGATGCATTAGAAAAGAATAAGACATGGGAGGTGGTTAAGAAACCAAAGGAGAAGAACATTATTGATTGTAAGTGGAATTTTACACTCAAATACAAAGTAGATGGATCTCTTGAGAGATATAAGCTTGGTTAGGTTAGTGGGCAAAAGGTTATACTCAGACTTATGGGGTAGATTATCTGGAGACTTTTACTCCATTTGCAAAAATGAATATTGCCTACTATCTTTGGCTGCACACTTCAACTGGCAACTCCTATAGTATGATGTGAAGAATGTATTTCTCCTTGGAGATTTAACTGAAATATATATGAACCTTCCACCAGGATTTGCAGGGAATAGTGGTAACAGAGAATGTAAATTGAGGAAGGCTCTTTATGGTCTAAAACAATATCTTAGGGCATGGTTTGGAAGATTTGCAAAGTCATGAAGAAGTCTGGGTATAACCAAAGCCAAAGGGACCATACTCTCTTCGTTAAGCACTCAACTATAGGGAAGGTGACGACTCTTCTAGTATATTAGATGATATCATTGTAACTGGAAATGATGAAAAGGAAAAATATGATCTAAATCAAAAATTGATAGAGGAGTTTGAAATAAAGGAACTGGGCAAATTGAAGTATTTCCTTGGTATTGAGGTAGCATACTCTACCAAAGAAATTTTTATTTCTTAGCAGAAGTATGTGGTTGATCTAGTAGCAGGGAAGATTGGGTGCAAGCCGATTTCTAGTCTAATGGATCCAAATCACAAGAGAAGCTAAGGAAGAAGGACAAAAGGATGTATCAGAGGTTGGTTGGTAAGCTTATATACCTTGCTCACACTCATCACGACATAGCATATGCTATGAGTGTAATCAGCCAATTCATACATGATCTAAGAGAATCTCACCTTCAAGATGTTTACTGAGTATTACATTACTTGAAAGGCACTTCGTGAAAGGGAATTTGTTAAAGAAAAATGAGACACTAGCTTTAGAAGTTTACACAGATGCAAACTATGCAGGTTCTCTACAGGATAGAAGATCAACTATAGGATATAATATTGTACTTTCCTTGGTGGTAATCTGGTGACATGGAGAAGTAAAATGTGATGGCAATATCATTTGCAGAATTAGAATTTCGGATAATTTCTCAAGGATTATGTGAATTATATGATTTGAAAATTAAATGGGAATACCCCATGAAACACTATTATGCCAATAAGTCAACTATAAATATTGCTCATAATCCTATTCAATATAATCGGACTAAGCATATTGAAATTGATAGAAATTTCATCAAGGAAAAATTAGAGAAAGTATTAGTGTATGTCATATGTCCCTTCAAAACTACAATTGGCTGATGTGCTAATAAAAGGATTGAACAATTCTAGATTTCATGATCTTATAGTCAAGCTGGGAATGGAAAACATCTATTCCTTAGCTTGAGGGAAAGTGTTGAACAATTGTGAACAACTTTAACAGCTTGTACAGAATAAACAGCTATGTCGTACAACTGTGAGTAGAGTAGAAAATCATGGATATAATTAAAAAGATATTAATTTGTACAGAATAATTAGTTTCCTATTCTCTTTTCTATTGTAATTTTATATATAATGAGTATTCCAATTATGAATGTGATACAATTGGAGACATCAATTCTTTCTACAGTTTTAGTCAGCATTGGTTTTCTGGTTGTATAAGATGACACCCCTAGTTGATCCAACATTTAGAAACTAGTTCACATATGCTTGCTTTAATATCAGACTATTAGTAGTAAAAACAAATGAACAAACATAAAGAATTTTCATAGTTGAACAAACCATGTGTCAAGTGTGCCAAATTTTGCTTTTATTTCTTGAATTAAAAAATGATTTATTGGAAATTTTTTCAAGTAATTCTTTATTATATAATTCGTATTGCGAAACCTTATTGAGACCAAGAAATGGCCAATTTTGAGTTAACAGAGAAGGAATTGAGTTTAGAGGAGTTTAGATTTGAATCAAGATCAAATGGATTTGAATCAAATATGAAGGATATCTAATTGATCACTTTGGGCTTTGGGGTTGGAGAAATTGGGTTTGTTTAGTTGAGACATTGGATTTTCTTTATATACTAGAGGGGAATTGATAACCTAGTTGCCCCCTCCTCCCTCCTTGTGTTGACCATTGCCCCTCCCCATCTTTGCGTTACAACCCTTTTCCCTTCTCATTGTTCTCTTCTTCCCAGAGTAGATGTACCACCTTTCTCTTGCAACCACACATCATGTCACATAGTCAAGCCTTTTGCCGTGCAACACCATCTAGCCATATGTTGTGCCACACCCTTTCAACCAGTCGTATGTCGTGTTGTTCTTTCCAACCATATATATGTTGTGCCACACCCTTTCAACTGATCGTATGCCATGTCCTTTCCAACCATATGTAGTGCCTTGTTGAGCTTGTGTCATGCCGCTTCATTTCAACCATACCAACACACCCCCCACACACATAATTCCAGATCATGTTGTGGCCCACCCTTCAAGCGACACATCATGCCATAAACTAAACAATTTATCATTGTCCTGTTTAGTGTGCAAGACATTGTGTGAGACTCCTAGAAGTAAGACATATCCTCATTGTTTATAGGGAGCTATTATAGAATTGAATCCATTCAATTAATCTTAATCTAATTTTATCTATTAGGACCAAACATGGAGGACTTGAGAATTGAGCTTGCTATAAAGTTGCTCGGAGTGTTCTAGGTAGCTTTCGCTGGTAATTGGTTTTATATTTATTTAATTCTCTTCACAATGATGTTGCTGGAATATTATTTTATTTGCACTCGTGAAACTACATTGTTTCAAACCCCCGATACTGGTCCTAGTGCATTAATTTGTCGGGCTTGATTTTCAAGAAAATGTTCAATTGATGAACTCATCAAACTATTATGTTAATGTAGGTTATACCCCAGAAGGAACACGTTACAGGGTCCAATTGTAACGTTTCGGTAAAAATCACTACATCTCCATGCAAATTTAGGTATAATGTTAAATATGCAAGAGTTCTTACACCATATATTAGATGGGCAGTCCGGTGCATGAAGCTCCCGCTATGCGGGTCCTTGGGAAGGATCCATTGTACGCAGTCTTACCCTGCTTTTTGCAATAGGCTATTTCCAGGATTCGAACCTGTGACCTTTTGGTCACAAAGCAACAACTCTACCATTGCGCCAAGGCTCCCCTTCACACCATATATTAGACAAAAACAAATATTATAGAAAAATTAATTGTCTAATATTTGGAACACTCTAAAGCAATAGAGAATTTGAGTAGAAGAGACATGAGTAAAAGAAAAGACAGATGACAAAGAATTTGAGTTTTAAATTATGGTAGAAGGAGAAAACAAGAATTTGAGTTTTAAATTATAGTAGAAGGAGAAAACAATAAATGGAGTAGAAATTGTTGTAAATAGTTGCTAAAGGATGAAATAGTAGTAGTTTGAAAGAGGATAAAATTATAGCTCTCTATTAATGTAATTAGCATATTTGCAGATTAGATGAAAACACCAAAACTATATTTTGGGGTGGGATGACTTAAATAAGTATTACAAAATATTCCACCAAACGAAATTATGTTAATGAAATGAGATCTAAATGAGCACGTAGGAGTAAAAAATAAGGAATATGATAGGGTGCATGAGAGTTATGAGTTTGGAATAAGAAACGAAGAAAGCAAAACTATATTGGATTTTGTGATAACATATAACTTTATACTAGCTACTACATTTTTAAAAAAAAAGAAGAGAACATGGTCACATTTAAAAGTGGAAATAATAAATTACAAATTGACTTTCTTATAGTTAAGAAGAAGGATAGGAAGATTTATAAAAATTGTAAGGTCAACCTTAGAAAAAACTTAACTACCCAATATAGATTAGTAGTGTTTGGATATACGCATCAAACATAGTATCAATACAAAGAAAATGTGCACAACTCCTAGAATTAAATGATAGAAGTTAAAGGATGGGAAACAAAACATATTTAAAGAGAGAGTAAGAGTATAAGTATTAGGAGAAATACACGGCAACTCGAATATAATATAAGATAAGACAACATTAAAGTTAAAAATATTAGCCAAGAATTTACTCGATAAGTCAAAGGGACATGCATCACCAAATAAAGAATCTTAGTGGTGGAATGAGAAAATACAGGAAAAAGTAAGAAAAAATGACTTGTCTATAAGGTATTATACACTTGTAAAAGCGAGAAAAACTTCAAAAAATATACGGTAGCCAAGAAAAAGGCCAAAAAAATAATGAATGAAGCCAAGAATGAAATTTTGAATGCTTATATCGAAAATTGGATACAAAAGAAGGGGAAAAAGACATTTACACAATAACTAAAACAAGAGAGGAAGATAGATTTTATCCAAATAAGATGTATTAAAGATAATGCAATAGAATACTATTAAATGATGAGGAAATAAAAGAGTGATAGAATGAAAGTTTAGGTGACCAACTTACCTTAGGTAATTTAAGTAGATCAAATGAGTATAAAAATTAAAATTTTTATCATACAATTTAAACTTCAAAAGTAAAACAAACTTTAAATGTGACACAAAATTGAAAAGTACATGGATAGAGGTATGGAAGTACCTAGAGAAATATAGTACTGAACGACTTACAAAGTTATTCAACCTAATATTAAAAATGAAAAAAAAATGTAATTAGTGAAGAACAAATATTTTAATTCCTATATATAAGAATAAATGAGATGTACAAAATTATGCAAACTATAAGGTATTAAACTAATGAGTCATACCATGAAATTTTAAAAAAGATTAATAGAAAAAAGACTAAAGAAGAAGACCCCGATGACCGAAAATCAATTTGGATTTATATTTAGAAGGTGGAAAATAAAAGCTATATATTTTCTCATGTATTAGGAACAGAAGCAAAACTTACATATGGAATTCGTTACCCTAAAAAAAAGTTTATTATAGAGTTCCAAACGAAATTATATGAAGAATTCGTAATGATAAGAATAAAGACTTTAGGTAAATTAACCGAAGCATTTCCCATAGATATTGGGTTACATGTAGGATCAACTCTAAATCCGTATCTTTTTACACTAATCATGAACGAACTCACTAGACACATTCAAGATACAATATTGTGGTACATTTTTTTTTTGCAAATGCTATTATTTTGATAGATGAGACACGTGAAAGAGTAAATGTTAAACTCGAATCTTGTCGGAAAACACTAGAAGTGAAAGGTTCTAGGCTTAATAAAGATAAAATATATAAAATTTAAGTTTAGCAATATTAGATGTAACGAGACAATTGTTAAAATAGGAAATGACAAGTTCTTTGTAACTAAGAGCTTTAAGTATTAAAGATCATTTTTACAAAAGGATAGAGAAATGTCTTATATTATTAATGATTGAAATAGAGGAGAGCGTTAAATATTCTCTGTGATCGTAAAGTAGCTATAAGATTTAAAGGAAAGTTTATAAAATAACGATTAGACTTGATATGTTATAAGAGCTGAATGTTGAACAACGATTCAAGCACATGAGCAGAAATGAGAGTTGGGATGTTATGGTGGATGTGTAGACATACAAGGATGAACAATATAAGAAATGTAAATATTAGAGAGAAAGTCGGGGTTGCATCTATTGAGGAAAAACTTTGAGATACGTTTAAAATGATGTGAACATATACTTAGACGATCAATAAGTGCTCCAGTAGGCGATGTGAAACTATGATAAATATGCAAATCAAACAAGAAAAAGGAATACCAAAAAAAAAAGCTTGGTTAGCAATAATAAAACAAAATGAAATTAATTTAAATATAAATGATGATATAATAGGTAGAGTCCAATGACGCAGATATCCAACCCCACCAAGTGAAATAAGGCTTAGTTGTTGTTGTTCAAAGTACATTGTTTCATGCATCAACATACAATTATTTCATTCTATTATAATATAAAGTTATTCACAACTAATGTTGTTTCGTGGATGAGATAGAATATTTCTGTATATATGATGTGGATTCGAGGTAGTGAAAGTGTCCCAAGTGAGAAGAGTTTCCTCTTGTGATCTGAATTCTAGTTCTGACATCATGCAACTCCATTTCATGTGCACCTTTAAAGAAATATTGACAACAAGAGAGTGAAGAAGGCTAAAGTTGTGTCAAAAGAAAGCGTAACGTATGACCAAATCCTGTCAGGTAAATGAAAACCTTCCAAAGTCCAAAAAGCTAACTGCATAAAACTTGGCTAACGATTGTTGTGTTATTTTCTCCAATAAAATAAAATTGGAAGGTTAAATCTGCCTCAAAACACATTTCATTTGAAGATCATCTTACCGTAGAGCTAATGTGCATCACATGTGAATATCTCTCAACATTCATAAGTTTCTCCACCTTCACTGAACCAGCTTTCGATACCTGAATGACAAATGAGAAATAATGTAATTCAGGCAATTAAACAATTCCATAATGGGAAAAGAGGCCGATGAAAGACTGTACTGAAAAATACTTGAACAATGTCAGAATTCATTAGCTTCTTAACAAATTTACAAACTTTATTGCAACACTATTCATCATGAACATGTTGAGAAAACACAACACTATCATAGGCATTCCAAGTAGGAAACTTAGATGCCCTTTCCCATGTTCCCAAATTTAGAAAATAATGTGTCAGACAAATTATCACTCTTTTCAAATATTTGTATTCAAGTTTGAATAAAATAGGGGATGAATAAGAATTCATAGTCAACACATATGGACATTACTCTTGATATCATTCATCCACCATTTAGTAATATAGATTTTCATATTATTCTAGCATAGCTCTCTCACCTTTGTATCAAATTACTAAAGAACCAATTGAATATCAAAGTTGAAGATATTGCAGGTTTGATAATGGTGGCATGGTTGGATAACCACCAAATTAACTGGTGAAAGTAAGCATATAAGATTCTATAAAGTTCGCAAAATAATTGAATTAATCAAATTTGTCAATAAAGCAAATGAGGCATCAAGTCTTGTACTATCTAGTTGAAACTCTTTACATTCCAACTTGACAAAAAACATGAGATTCTATAAAGTTCACACAAGCTTTTGTAAAAAAAGAATAAGTTTTTAGTTTCTGGCACAAGAAAAATAAGAAGGAAAACAATTTAAGAAGCACAAATAGAGAATGATGACAGACCCTTCCAACATCATTCCGTCCCAAATCTACAAGCATAATGTGCTCAGCGCATTGTTTTTCATCATTTAGTAACTGCTGTTCAAGCCATTTGTCCTCCTCCTCTGTTTTACCTCTTCTAACTGTGCCAGCAAGTGGTCGGTTAACAATTGTCTTCTGTAAACAATAACAGAGTTCAGTTTGTAAGGAAACCTATCTTTGCCTATTACATAGGCTTTTATTTGAATAGCTAACAGAACAAGCAAACAATGACAATAAAGATTAAAACAGATACTCAAATGCTGGACAAGTTTAAAAAGTTATTTTCATAAATAAATTTAAAAAGTTATTGAATGTTAAGCCAATCTCCTTCTCTCCATGTTTTCTGCTGGACAAGTTTTACGTGGTAGTGGATGAAATTTTAATATCTAAATGGCACTTTGCAACAAGGAGTTGAAAAAATTTATAAACAAAAGGAGTTCAATTTGGAGTAAGAAAACACATGATCACTAATGAATAAACAAGTCAATGAATGAATACTAAAATTTCATTTACATTATAGCTACACAATTATTTACCATATAATTTTATGCAAAAACTTATATTTATCAGCCCTAATACTTGGACTCTTCATTTAGCCCTTCTATATGGCATTAGATACTAATACTCACACTACCAGTCATAAAAAATTATAGAAATGGTTCTCTGAAACTTGGATCAATGTTTGTCTTGTATACTTGTACCCAAATTTGAGTAACACAGTTTATTAGTCATTTAAGTTCGGGTTATTACATAGAGAAAAATCATGTGCCATATTCATTGTGTATACTAGTAGGGTGCATAATATTCAATGTAGCAAAGATGAGACCAGTATGATGGAAACCATATGATGAACACAACCAAAATATAGTTTGTAAACGAACATGTAATGTGACAAACTGTGCATTTTTAAAGTTACAAGCTGTAAATTTTAGCATATTGGAAAAATTCAAAATTTACAAAACATTGAGGTATAATAAACATTAAATATACCAAAGAAAAGATCAACATTACAAAAGTTTAATAGGCATAATAAGAGCATAGAACTTAAATATTAGAAATGCAACAATCCAATAGGAACTCACAAAAGCTCTTACCCTCCTAATAATAACTCATGAACCAAATTTCTATATCCAATGCCAGAAAATACTCCTTGTTGAGCATCCTGATACAATTTGTGTCATGTTAATTGTTATATTGTTTAATCCACGGCCCAAGTTGTAAATTCTAAAACTTCTGGACCTTTTGAAAAAGTGCAATTAAAAAGGATGAGCCCCTATTTCTTCTCCCGTCTCCCATGTGAGTTCTGCTCCTTATATTACTTTCTTCCGTAACCTTAATCTTCTCTCTCCCACCCATGAACCCACCACTACTTCCTCCTCCCAACCTCTCATAAAACCCCTAAATCCCTCTTCTCAAGCGGTTGACGGTGCCATCGCAAGCCATCGTGGTTGCTATTGCAAGCCATCGCTGTTGTTGCAAAGCTGTACACCAACACCAGAAATTTCAACCATGACATCATGACATCATCTGCAAGCCATCTCCCCTCGTAGTTGTTGTGGCCCCTCCCAACCGTAGACATCCATCACAATAGCATCACTTGTTCTCAGTCTGGCATTGGCACTGTCATTCACAAGTTCCTCCAACAATAAGGTAGCAACAATAATACCCATTATCTATTCCACCAATAGAGCTTCTCCTATTTTTACTTTTAAGAGTAGCAACCCTAAATCTCGTGTTGGCTTCAATAGCTAACCCGCAATACACGTTTTCATCTACTCGTGAAAGGAGTGTAGGGTCTCTTAAGGTGAATCCTGCAATTTGAGCAAGTATCAAGTGGAGGTTATTCCTGCTTGTTTCCCTATAACCACCTTGTGTATAATTAAATATATAACATGAATGCCCCCCAGGGCATGGTGTGGTGGCAAGAGGCCGGACATTTCTCCCAAATAGCGAGAGTCCGATTCCCACGCAAGGTGCACTTGCTGTGATTGAATTTCTGGTGCTGCATAAGCGTCACGTTAAGAGTTGCTACACTTCCTAGATTTACTTGGTAGGTGGAATATGGCCGAACCGCCTATCCCAAGATTAGTTGGATTGTAATATCCAGATACCTGGTATCAAAATATATATCTATATTGATGGTAGACGGGTTTACCCCCGAGTAATATAGTGAGGTTCTCTTAGGCTAATAGCTGGGTTCCGCCCCATGGGCTAAATAAATATTGTCGGACAATATAACCAAAGTTCCGCAGAGCAATAGTGATAGGGTTTCACCCGACGACATTACCGAAGGTCTGCCTCGCAAAACAATGTTATTGAGGTGTCCATAGAGCAATGATACTGAAGACGCAATAATACAAAGTTCCGTAAAGTAACATCATCGAGGTCCATCGAGCAATAATACTAAATTCTGTAGAGTAACATTATTGAGGTCCACCGAGCAATAATACTAAATTCCATAGAGTAGCATAGAGGTCCACGGAGTAATAATACCAAGCTCCGCAGAGTAATATCATCAAGGTCCGTCGACCAATAACACTAAAGTCTACTAAGCAACATCATTGAGTTCTGCAAAGCAATATAATCAAAGTTCTGTAGAGCAATATTATTAAGTTCTTCTGATCATTGAGGATCGCTTCACTTAGTAAAACAAATCCTTTGCCATATATCAAGTGTGGTGAAGCTTCTCATTAGACTTGAGGCATTCTTCACAGTACGTGACAAATGTTACTCTTGAGGCATTCTTCACAGTACGTGGCAAATGAATGGAGAGACAAATAATAGATGTCAGAAGCGATTCCCTTGATTCCTTCTTCATAGTACGTGGCAATCAATGAATGGAAAGATGAGTAATGGGTCTCTGAAGCGATTCCCTTGAGGCCTTGTTTGCCCCATGTGGTAATCAAGGATTGGAAGAACGATAACGGATCATCAGAAACCTCGTCTTCACTGACTCGCGTGGGAAGAAGTAGAAAGATGAGAAAGCAGGTGACGCAGAGATTCCCTTCTAACAACTATATAAGCAACACAGATGGTAGGTTCTAGGTACGTTGGTTTTTTTCTTCTCGCAAGCGGAGGCATCTCTTCTCCACCAAGCTCCTCTCCTCTTCTTCTTTACTTCATTTTCTTTCCCCTTCTTGGTGACTCACTTGAGCGTCGGAGGGGTTGTGCCGGGCCAAGCTCTAATCGGTGTTATATCCCAGGACACCAGATCTCACGAGTCAAAAGACGATCCAAGCTTTCTAGAGAGGAGCCCGAGCGAGCGAACAAAGAGGCCATTATATATATATATATATATAACATGAATGATATTAGATAATTATAAAAAAAGAGGAAATTATTTACAGATTGCTTAATTATGAAATAGGGAGGAGATTAAAAATTGCAGCATATGTTCTTGCTTGTTTCTATAAATTAATTTAGCACATGATAGATAGAAAATAAATAATAATTTCCTTGAAAATTTAATTAGGCCTTTTTTAGGAGAACATTAGGGATAAATTCTTTAAGATTTAGATTATACCCTTATTAGAAGAAAAATTAATTGCAAACAATTAACCTGCTTGATAATGCCTTTTATGTTTGTTTGCCATTTTTATATTCTAATTGTCTATCTAATTATTGTTGCCCTATTCAAATTTATTAATGAGATTTACAATAGGCAACTTGAAATTTAGAACATAGGAAAACTTAGGGATTCAGCATGCCACAAAAGATTGATAAAACGTAAGTATACTTTAGAGACATTTGCTAAAGTAAGATCAAGATCCTCTGGATCTGTAAGGCACAATTCCCTCCTAATTGCATATCAGAGGAAGAATACAAAGTCTTGCATGCAAATCAAGAACGCTCTTGCGAAGATCTTTACCATAGAAAACAAAAGAGCAATGCAGCTGAGATCTTTCATTCGTGCTCGAAGGTTGCAACACCTTTTATAAAAGGTAGATCAATTGACTGATCACTTTGATTGTATTGTATCTAGTTGATTTATGGTATGTCTAAGTCTTCGCAATCACCTTCTGATTTTGCATACAATCGACTGTGTGCTCCTACAATCGACTATATTGTTGATGAGTCAACTACCCCGGCCGATTATTAAACCTTCTGCTACCTTCCGAAATTCATACTGTTCAAGCTTCTATTCCATTCTGGAATTCAATAGTCAATTACACCGTCTATTCATCATTTTGTTTCTTTCTGAAATTTGTTAGTAAACCACGAATTCAAACATATTGTGTATTCCATCAGTCAACTGTATATACACAACAATCAATTGCATGTTAACCACAATCCTTAACGATCATTCGTGGTATTGATCCGTCAATTCCAATAGTTCACACAATCATCTCATCGTATTTGTTCAATTTTAAAGTTTGCATAATCCTAAGCAACAGTCGACTAAGGCATCATGACTCAACCCATCTACAGGTTAAGTATGTTTAGCTCCAAAACTATCCTTGTCCTAGAGTAACTCAAAGTTCTCAAGTTAGAAGTATATCTGACAGAAGCTTGGGACTTCCATGCTTGGAGTCTCACCATTTTTAGTTTTCCTCTCCAAGATCCTTCTTGGACTTTCTCTACCTAGCATCCAACACTCCTTGCTTGCCAGATCTTCTCCACATCCATTTATCCAGCATCCGGCATCCCATGCCTACAGGGACTTCTGCGTTCATTTTCCCAACATTCAACATCCCATGCCTGCTAGGACTTCCATCGTGTTTGTCTGTCTAGCATCCAACATCTCATGCCTGCTAGAACTTCTACCGCATCTAACCTCTTAATTCATCGGCTCTTGCACACTTATACATAACATCACATCAGAACAAATAGTTAACTTAAACGTGGTCCAAACATAAAAACCATGTAACACATGCTTAGTTAGAGTGCATCAACAACCCTCCAAAAGATGCAACATACATGCATAGGCAATTGCATCAACAACACAAATCAGCATGAGAAATATAAGTGAACAAATAATGCAAGAGAGATTCGGCTCCATGCTCATAATAAGAAGTGTAATTTCTTAACTAAATTAATAAGGAAATGGATGTAATTCTTGTACCATAGAGCCACAACTCTATCTGAGTTGCAAGATTTCTTATGTTAGAATGAGCTTAATAAATTTTTTGTAATAATAGAACATTGACTTCGTGCTCTGAAGGAGTTACATGAATGTGTACAATAAATTAAATTAATTAACAAAATTGTAGAGCATTAGCTCTGCGTTCAAAAAGGACGCTTAAGTCTTTTTGTGTGTTTATAAGTTTCGGCCAAATAACATGAGATGTTTTAGTCGCCGGGTGAATTGCGGATTGCTCACCCTATATACGTATGTAAATGCGCATACACATGATGCATATACTATGATGTGCATACACATGATGGATTTCATTACGAGTAGATTTGAGTTGTTCGTTTTTATATACTATGCATCTTGGGTGGAAACTCCACCCATGACGAATCAGTCATGGCCGGTCCCAAGCCCAGATAAAGGAGAAGAGTTGCGTTAGGTAGTCAGCCAACGTTAAAACTATGGCAAATATTCAATGAATAGATCATTAAACTATTATGATAATGTTAGGTTGTTCTCTGGAAGGAAAGTATTGTAGGGTCCGACTATAACGTCTCGGCAAGAACCGCTACATCTCCATAACTCGAATATAGTGCTAAATATACAAGAGTTCGCGTTGCAGAACCCAACTATAACGTATCAGCAAGAACCGCTATATCTCTGAACTTTGGGTGTAGTCTAAATAGGCAAGAATTCTCACACCATAGGTTCGATAACAACAAATATGATAAGAAACTAATAATTTAAAATTTGGAACATGGAACATAGAAACTCTTATTGGTAAATCAATGAAGGTAATAGATACGATGATTAGGAGAAGAATTAGTATTTCATGTGCCTAAGAGACAATGGGTAGGCGACAAGGTAAAGATGATAGGAAACTCAGACTTTAAATTATGGAAAACAGGAAAGAGTAAAATAAGAAATGGAGTGGGTATTGTTGTAGATAGTTCATTAAAGGATGAAGTTGTATGAATATTTAGAAAAGGGAATAGAATTATAGCCCTTAAGATAATAATGACGAAAGAAACTATGAACACAATTAGTGTATATGCACCGCAAGTAGAATTAGATGAAGCTACCAAATCAATGTTTTGAGATGACTTAGATGAAATATTACAAAATATTTTACTAAATGAAATGATTTTAATAGGAAGTGATCTAATGAGTATGTCGGAGTGAAAAATAAGGAATATGAAAGGGTACATGAGAGTTATGAGTTTGGAACGAGAAATGAGGAAGAGAAAACTATGTTAGATTTTATGATAGCATATGACCTTATATTAGTTGATATGTTTTTTAATAAAAGAGAAAAATACTTAGTCATATTTAAAAGTAGGAATAATAAATCACAAATTGACTTTTTATAGTTAGGAAGAAGGATAGAAATATTTGTAAAGATTGCAAGGTCATCCCTGGAGAAAGCTTAACTACCCAACATAAACTAGTAGTGTCGGATATACTCCTCAAACAATAGTATAAAGAAAATATATACGACTCCTAGAATTAAGTGGTGGAAGTTAAAAGATGGGAAGCAAAATATATTTAAGGAGAAGGTAGGAGTACAAGCATTAGGTGAAATATGCAGTCTTTAATACGACATGAGATAAGATGGTATCAAAATTAAAAATAGTAGCTAAGAGTGTACTCGGTGAGTCAAAGGGGCATGCACCACTAAGTAAGGAATCTTGGTGGTGGAATGAGAAAGCACAAGAGAAAGTGAAGGAGAAACGAATAACTTATAAGGAATTATATATTTGTAAGAACGAGGAAAACTTAAAAAATAATATACAATAGCCAAGAAAAAAACTAAGTAGTGAATGAAGCAAAGAATGAAACTTTTGAACGATTATATCAAAAATTGAATACAAAAGAAGAGGAAAGAAACATTTCTAGAATAACTAAAGTGAGAGAAAGAAAAACAATAGATCTTATCCAAATAAAATGTATTAAAGATGAATGTAATAGGGTAATAGTAAACGATGAAAAAATAAAAGAGTGTGGAAGAGGTATTTTCATCAACTTTTTAATGAAGGTTTAAGTTACCAACTTAACTCAAATGAGCATAGAAATTTAATTTTTTATCGTAAAATTCAAACTTTAGAAGTAGAACAAACTTTAAATGGGATGCACAATGAAAAAGCGATGATATTCCGATAAAGGTATGAAAGTGCTTTGGGAAATAAGGTATTGAATGACTTACAAAATTATTTAACATGATATTGAAAATGAAAAAAATGTCTGATTAATGGAGGATAAGTACTCTAATTCTCTTATATAAAAACAACGGAGACGTACAAAATTTGACTATAGGGGTATTAAACTAATTAGTCGTAACTTTAGGAACAAGTAATAGAAAAAAGATTAAGGAAACCACAATGACTGAAATCAATTTGGGTTTATACCTGGAAGGTTAAAAATAGAAGCTATACATCTTAGATAATTAATTGAAAAATATCAGAGCAAAAACAAGATCTACACATGGTATTCATTGACTTAGAAAAAGCTTATGATAAAGTTCTAAGAGAAATTATATGGCGCATTTTAGAAAAGAGAGTTGTTAGCGTAATATATATTGAACTAATTAAGAATATGTACGAGAATATAACAACTAGAGTAAATACTCCAAGCGAAGTAACTTTAGCATTTCCAATAAAGATAGAGTAGTATCAAGGATGAGCTCTAAGTCCCTATCTTTTTACACTAATTATGGATCAACTCACTGCACACATTCAAGACCAATACCATGATGCATGTTGTTTGTAGATGATATTGTTTTGGAAGATGAAACACATCAATGAGTAAATGTTCAACTAGAATCTTGGTGGAAAACATTATAAGGGAAAGGTTTTAGGCTTAGTAGAATAAAGACAGAATATATAGAATTTAAGTTTAGCAATATTAGACGTAATGAGACAATTGTTAAGATAGGAGATGACGAGTTGTCCGAAGCCGAGAGCTTTAAATATTTAGGATCATTTTTGTAAAACAATGAAGGGATTGAAAGAGATGTTTTACATGGAATAGAAATAGGATAGTTGAAATGGAGGAGAGCGTCGGATGTTTTATGTGACTATAAAATACCTCTAAAACTTAAAGGAAAGTTCTATAAAGCCGCAGTTAGACTTGTTATATTATATGGAGCTGAATGTCAGGCTATAACTCGAGCGCATTTGCAGAAGATGAGGGTTACAGAGATGAAGATGTTAAGGTGGATGTGTGGACATATGAGGATGGATAGAATAAGAAATGATTAGAGAGAGTCGAAATTATATCTACTGAGGGAAAACTCTGAGAATCACATTTAAGATGGTACGGGCATGTACTTAGACGACCAATAAATATTTCAATTAGGTGATGTGAAACTATGATAAACATGCATATCAAATGTGGAAGAGGCAAAAGACTTGGTTAGTAACAATAAAACATAAAATTTATTTAAGTATAGATGACGATATAGTAGAAGATAGAGCTATAAAAGGATTCATATAATCGACCCCACCTAGTGGAATAAAGCTTGGTTGTTGTTGTGGGTGGTGGTGCGTCTCGGGTGGATTGCAAGTTTTTCACCCTTATCTTACAATTACATATGATGTGTTTTCATATTATGTAGATTGCAAATTGTTTACCTTTACTTACACAATACATCTTTTAATGGTGGATTGCAGGCCATTTATCCACTTAATAAATCATGTTGATTCTTAAATAAAGTGAAACTAAAATTTGTGTAATGTTGAAAAAAGAGAAAATAAAGAGAATTGATTAAATTAATTAAGAAGCGAATGAAAGAAGAATAACGAGAAAGAAGTAATAATTAAATGGTGTTCAAGAACATGAAACATAAACTATAAATTTTGTTGCCTTCTATGATTTTATTTTCATGAATTTCTCTTCTTTCGCCACTTTGCACTATACTTACTTTCCTTTCTCCTTTGATCTTCAGATTCGCAAATTTAAGATGATCTTCAAGGTTGGATAATATTATGAATTGTTTTGCTCAAAGATGCTTAGCGATAGCATTAGAGACAGTTTCTATAAGAGTCCATTTGGTTTATTTTCTTTTATGTGTTTTGATATCTTTGATACTTTGGTATATTCATTTCATTGTCACCATGAATCTAACTATGTCACTTGTGCCATGATTATAGCAGAGTCATTATGTTGAGTTGAACATTGTGTTAACACTTTTCTATATTATCAAATAATAGTTTAAATATTCATTTTTATTATAGCCTTATACCCCTTAGGGGTATTATTTGTGATTGTTAATGCGATGATGGATATTGTCCGGGCAGAGGGGCTATCCTTTATGTGGTTTTTTAAAAAATCTTGTCTTGTATTTCAATAACCTTGCCTTAGTTATATACAAATTACATACTCATATTTAAGAAATTAAAATCACATAATATCTCCTAATCAATTACTGCTATTATCAAATCAAATCTTCCTAATGATATAATATCAAATCAAAATTGCAATAAATTTGTGCATTAAATTTGCAACAAATATGCAATAAATATGCTTAGATTGGTTCTCCACACTCCCCCTCAAGGCAGTAGATGCTTTCCAACCCAAGGATGGTGTTCATCTCACTTAGATTAGGTCTGAACAAGGCCTTAATAAGGATGTTAGCTACTTAATGCTTTGATAGAATGTAGTTCAGGTGATTGGCTTGCTAAGGATGTTAGCTACTTGATGCTTTGATAGAATGTAGTTCAAGTGATTGACTTATCTTCAATTTTCTCACTAATGAAATGTCAATCAATTTCCACATGTTTGGTACGCTCATGGTAGACAAGATTCCTGGCAATTGCGATAGCTAACTAGTTGTCGCATAAGATTTGAGTAGGGCATGATGTCTCAACTTTGAAATCGTTTAGCAGCTGCTTTAGCCATATTCTCTCGCAAATACCTAAGGCTAGTGTTCTAAACTCAGCCTCTGCACTACTTCTAGCGACCATGGTTTGCTTCTTGCATTGACATGTTACTAGGCTTCCCAGATGAAATATCCTGATGTAAACCTTCTATCATTTGGAGACTCTTCCCAATCAGCATCAATATATACTTCTAAAAATCTACTACCTGATTTCCTGAACATAAGACCTTTCCCTGAATCTTTCTTCAAATATCTCAATATACGATTCACTGTCTTCATGTGATCCATAGATGGATTACTTAGAAACTGACTCACCCGACTCACTAAAAAACTTATGTTCAAACGTGTATGAGTTAGGTAGATCAACTTACCCACTAACCGTTGGTATTGTCCCTTAGCAGCCGTTAATTCATCAATTCTAGACATAAGCCTATTATTGGGATCCATGGGAATTTCAGTCGACTTGCACCCACTCATTCCAGTTTCACGCAACAGACCTATGTATTTGAGTTGGGAAATAGATATGCCTTTGTTGCTTCGTGCCACTTCCATTCCTAAGAAATACTTTAAGTGCCCCAAGTCTTTGATCTCGAATTCTTTGGACATGAGAGGCTTGAGTCTTCTAATTTCGTCACCATGATTTCCTAAAAAGACAATGTCATCAACATACACAATCAAAACTATGATTTTCCCATCTGGGAATTACTTAGTGAACAAAGTGTGATCAACTTGTGACTGAGAGTATCCATCATTTTTTAAGACTTTTGTGAACCTATCAAACCATGCTCTCGGTGACTGTTTCAGCCCATACAATGCCTTTCTGAGTTTGCATACTTTTCCTTATGTATCACTTGTCTCAAAGCCAGCTGGGATGTCTATATATACTTCTTCATACAAGTCTCCATTAAGGAAGACGTTTTTAACATCGAGCTAATACAGTGGTCATTCCAAGTTGGTAGCAATGGATAGTAGAACACGAACTGTATTGAGTTTAGCCACTGGAGTAATCAATTCCATATGATTGAGTATATCCTTTTGCCACTAGATGCGTTTTGTACCAGTTTACGCTCCCATCTACATTTTGTTTAACTGAGAATAGACACCTAGACCCCATAGTTTTCTTTCCAATTGGTAGCTTTGTTATCATCCACATGTCATTCTTTTCTCGTGCATTATATTCCTTGAGAGTTGTCTTCTTTCATTCAAGAATTTTAAGAGCTTCATCCACAAAGTTAGGAATACGGATTTTGTTTAAAGAGGTCACAAATGCATGAAATGATGGTGATAGCTTTGCGTAGGAGAGGAAACTATCAAGAGGGTGTTGAGTGCATGATCTTATACTTTTCTTGTGTGCAATTGGTAAATTTAATATAAAATCCAACTATAGACTAGAATATGTTGTCTCCTATTATGATTCAGGTTCAACTTGGCTTGGGGAATTTTCTTGGCAATGTTGAGATAGTGTTGGATCGAAAGCGCTAGAGAGGGGTGAATAGCGCTCGTGGCTTTTTCATGTTTTTGTAAATCAATCGAGAGTAGCGAAAAGTAAAAGTAAAGAAAAGAAATCGCTGACACTTTTCTTTTACTTGGTTACGACTCCTACTCCAAGGTCAGCACTTGAGAGTGCTTTCATTCGGAAATCACTAATCAATCGAGTCATTACAAAAGCAATTCAAATTTAAGTACAAGTAACAGAAAAATAAAAGATATGACGACTTAGAAGAAGAGATCTTGAGCGTAGTCGTCATTGGAGCAACATTCGAGCGTCGGAGAGTCATCTATCGAGCAGCTCAGAAGAGAGAAATTTGTAGAAGATGTATTGAAGGTACTGGCCGAACCCTCCTTTTATAACCCCATCTGGGCGCCTAGACTCCTCCTCGGGCACCCCACAGGCTGACATGGCGTGCTCTCGTTAAAACTTCATCGAACAAACATTATCCACCTCTGGTCCAGGTGCTTGAACTGCTGACGTGGGTCGGCCAACCGAAGCGTGACACTGCAGCTTAAAGATGAAGTTTGCCCGATCCGGGGGCCTGGACCAGTCCGGGCGCCTGTACCCCAGGTGCCCTCAGTGATGAAGGCTGGCCACCCACAGCGCTTCTTCTCAACTGTTGTCCCGGTTGCTCGGACCTCCGAGCGTCTGGATATCCTATCTTCCTGCCATTGATTTTCTGCAACACAAAGGTAGTCCAACAAACAATAATATATAAAGTAATGTAATATTTGACAGCCTTCGGATTGTCCAGTCCTGACTTTGAGTTTCATTGAAACTCTAGGTCGGACCGACTCCTACTGTTCCCTCTACGAGGAACGCGTCCTCACCTACTCCTCTTAAGAGAGTTTACCTTTTGCCAAACCGGTCCTCCAGACCGTTTGGACTTTTGCTAGCATCTGAGGACTTTCACCTAGTGTCCTCGACCCTAGGATTTCTCAGCGTCCTCGACCCTAGGATTTCTCGGCATCCTCGACCTGCCAAGACTTCGCCCAGTCCCACGGACCAAGACTTTCTTGCCTAGCCACAACTAGAACTTTCTAGACTCATCTAAGACTTGCCTGCATACTCAGTTAAGTTTGTTAGATAACAATTAACCTTAACTTTATACCTTTACTAATCATCAAAACTAGGTTCGATTATCTATGCACAAATAGATAGTACTGACACTCGATGTTTCCTTCTTTCATATGCTGCAATTCACTGGTATTATTCTCCCCTAAATTGTCATATTATAATAGTAAGGGATAGTCTCAAAGAATGTAACATTCATAGTGTTGTAGAACATTTTGGTGACTAGTGAATGACATTTGTATCCTTTTTGGTTAAAGGAATAACCAAGAAAGAAACATTTATGTGCTTGAGCATCAAACTTGCCTAGGTATTGAGAGTGAATATGCACAAAAGTAATATTGTCGAAGAGTTTGAAAGGAAGATCGGAGATAAGGCGAGACTGGGAAACAGTTCTTGTAGTGTCTGTAATAGAGTGCGGTGTTAGAAAACTTCAAAGTGCAAGCGATTTATGAGGTATGTTGCAGTGAAGATTGCTTCTCCCCAAAATGTGGTTGGGGCATTAGCTTGAAACAGTAAAGATCGGGCTACCTCGAGAATGTGGCAATTTTTTCGTTTGGCAACACCATTTTGTTGAGGTGTGTCAACACAGGAGCTTTGTTGGACAACTCCATGAGATTTGAGATATGGGCCAAGATTAGAATTGAAAAAAATCTTTGGTATTGTCGGTCTTGAGTATTTGAATATCACCTTTGAATTAGTTTTTGATCATGACATGGAAGATTTGGAAGATGTGCTCGGCTTCTGATTTGTCTTTCATTAGGAACCACCTTAAGTCTGTGAGACTCTGGGTACGAAAGGGTGCCCAGATGTTACCATGGATGAGAGAAAAAGGATGTGTGAGCTTATATTGTCTAGGAGAGTAAGTGTTTCGAGTATGTTTTGTAATTTAACAAACTTCGCAATGAAACAAAGTCAGATATTTATTAATAAAGAGTGAGGGAAACAAGTACCTTAAATATGAAAAATTGGGACGACCAAGTCGAAAGTGTCACATCATAATACCACTTTCTTTATTGGACTGACTCAATTGACATTTGTGACCAACTAAATGGCTTGAAGATAGATAGGCATTAAGGAAGTAAAGGCCTTCAAGAAACTCAACACTGCTAATCGTCTTCCCTCAAGTCCTGAAACACACAAGAGTTAGATAGGAATTTAGTCTCACAGTTGAGATCTTTATTTAATCTAGACACGAGATTACAATCAAGGTCAGGAACAAATAGTATAAAATGTAGAATTAGTGTGCTTGAGAGATGAACGGTTCCTGTTCCAACTACTTTACCACATGTCCCATTTGCTATATGCGCCAATTGGGGTTTGTCGCATAGTGAAAAAGTAGAAAAAAAGTGATCTATCACCTGTTATTTGCTCCGAAGCGCCAGAATACACAATCTAAGGGAAGTGGGTAGATGTGTGCATTATTGATGGAGGCGATATGTTTGACTTCTTGATGAGCTATTGGAGAATATCAAGTTGTTCCTTAGAGATAAGAGCCGAGTTGTCACACTGTGTCGTGGGTTTGACTACAACATTTCCTTTGCTTCGTAGTCCCAGGAGGGCTTCTAATCTGCTGGTTTCCCATGAAGCTTCCAACACATGTCTTTAGTGTGTTCTTGCTTTTGATAATAGTCACACCAAGGGCATCCCGTCTTCGATCGATTGTCATTTGTATTGTGAGTGGGATTCCGAGCAACTTGAGCACTTGCTTCAGTTGACTTGAGAGGCTGAATTTCGAGATTTAGTTGTCCCAACATTACCCGCATACGACTTTCTTCCCTTCGGACTTCTTAAAATGCCACCCAAAGACTTGGCAATGGTTTTATACGAGATTCTACTCCTTACTGCATCCAAAGACTAGTCAAGACCCATCAAAAACTTAAACACTCTTTTGGTCTCCACAAATCTCTTAAAATACGTTTGGTCTTCGGAACATTTCCAGTTATGGGTTTCAAAGAGATCCACCTATTGCCAATAGCAAGTGAGAATTGTGAAATAGGTAGTTACTGAATGATTACCTTTCTTGAAGTCTTGGAGAGTTCTTACAACATGAAATAATTCAGCAATATTGTCTTGGCTGGTGAAACTATCACAAACTGGCACCTATATATCTTGCTCAGTCATGAACAATAGAAAATTTTCACCGATTTCTACATTCATAGAGCTGATTAGCCATGACATAACAAAGATGTTTTCGGCCCTCCAGCCTCGATACTCTGGACTGCCCATTTCTGATTCTGGAATACCCAAGAGATAATCATCTTTTCCTAATCAATATCATTACAAATTGTTACTACTGACGATAATTATGGCCATTCAGTTTGTAAATGGTAATTAAGCGAGAGATAGTTTCTGGTTGAGTTAGGAAGTGCGACATCATGGAGTGATTTGGAGTAAAGTTGACTGTGGAAGAGTTCGTCAACATCTGCTCGACGTCTGATATGATTAACTGCAGTCTTAGTAAGTAGATAGAGGTGGAAAAAGATGTTTTGGCTGAAAGTTGTCGCCCTAAATGGTATGCTAGAATTGGGCTTGTGAACGTCAGAAATCCTAGCCTTTCACTGCTAGGAGTTACAGCATTGAGACAAGTTTGCCTTCACACCAAGGTTGACCTTGAAGATCAGAGTCCCCGACGATTGATGACGATCGAAACCCTAGAGGCGGCCGAAGGAAGGTTTCTCTAATACCATGTGGTTTTTCAGAAAATCTTATCTTGTATTTCAATAACCTTGCATCTTTTATATACAAATTACATACTCCTATTTAAGAAATTAAAATCACATAATATCTCCTAATTTATTACAGCTATTATCAAATCAAATCTGCATTAAATTTGAGTAACAAATCTGTCTATATTGTTTCTCCACACTTTATATAGGGATGGAAATCTTTGAGTTGTGACATTAATTGTGTCATAAACTAACTATATTGTTTAAGTCAATCAAACATAATATGAGATAAAAATATAAATATTTACATATTTTCAAAAATAATTTTTGTTAAGTTTTAAGATTAATTACTCTCTCTAAATAATTAAGTTATATGATATAACAGTTATTAATATTTTTAAAATAAATTATTGTAATCAGATCAAATTGTGCAATCCATTTATATGTTTGAATTGTGTTGAAACTTTCAAATTGTCTCTAACAATCATGTTTTGAGTTGAATCAAATTGGGATGTATTATCTGGTCATGTCTAATATCACCAACTATAGTTGATCACATTGACAATGTATACTATAGATGCTCGGAACAAGGTTTAAATATTGATCCAAGTGTTGGTTTTGGTGCCAACTACCAACCCAAGACAGTACCATATCGAAGTGATTCATTTCAACACAAAATATGGTTTCGCACTCATCTAACCATTCTCAACTATGTCTTCGCAGAATCTACTCTCTTGAATTCCTCAATAATTTCCCTTAATAAAGTCAAAATGAACTCTTTCTCTCATTTCTTCTTTACCTTAATAAAATTTCTT
Organism: Zingiber zerumbet; assembly: GCA_037833815.1. Taxonomy (NCBI): domain Eukaryota; kingdom Viridiplantae; phylum Streptophyta; class Magnoliopsida; order Zingiberales; family Zingiberaceae; genus Zingiber; species Zingiber zerumbet. The sequence continues at coordinate 120,845 of JBBMJZ010000022.1, forward strand.
AAGTCTTCTTGTAAACTTGTACTATTTGGCAACCTCACCAACTTCCCGTACTTAGTCAACTATCTCATAGATTTCAAATATGAGCTTGTTATAGTTGCATACAAATGAAAGACAATACTAGCTTAATCATGTTTCTAATTGTTCTGTTAAAGTTGCAAATAAATGAAAGACAATGATAGTTTAATCTACTAGATTTCAAATATGAGCCTGTTAAAGTTGCATACAAATGAAAGACAATACTAGCTAATCAAGTTTCTAATTGTTCCTAATAACTCACTTATATGAGCCTGTTAAAGTTGCATACAAATGAAAGACAATACTAGGTAATCAAGTTTCTAATTGTTCCTAATAACTCACTTATATGAGCCTGTTAAAGTTGCATACAAATGAAAGACAATGACAGTTTAATCTACTTTCTAACTATTCCTAATAATTCACATTAACCTTTGTAGCTTAATAATTGGCTTTGATGTTCCTTGAATATTGGCATAAACTTAACTAGCATCTTATTATGGAGTTATACTTTTAAAAGGATTAGAATTTTAAAATTGAAAATGTGGGACTAAGAGTATGTTCTTAGTCATAATATATCAAACTTAATATCATGCAAATTATAAATATGTAACAAAGTTTTGAAAAAAAAAGGTAGTCCGATGCACGAAGCCCGCCAATTGCCAATGCAACAAAGTTTTGAGATAATGAAATAATTTTTCCTTCTATACACAAATATTGGCTTCTGTATGCTTGCATCGAGCTCCATGTAGTTGTATTGTCTCATATCATGTTGATGATGCAATAAAAATATATATAAAAAAAAGAAATCTCAAATGAATTGTCTTTAAACTTTTGACAATTTTTTTATTATTTTTTTTAATGTAGTCTACTTGCCACCATCTGAAATAGATTGAATTCCATGTAGCAATATTGTGTCATATCATGTTGATGATACAATAAATTTATACAAAAGAAATTTTTTCTCAAATAAATAGGGTCTGTCTTTCAATTGTTGACAGTTTTTTATTTTTTATTTTCACTATTTATAGCGAACATAGTCTACTTGCCACCATCTTAAATAGACTGACTTAGTGTTAAGGACTATTAAAGGCTCCCCTTGCTATTTCTTTCATTCAATTACTAATCCAGTACATTTCCACTGAAAATTTTGCCTCTACTCTCATGAGTTTGCCAACAAAGCTATAGAGCCTCACATCATCTACTGAGACATAGATTTATTCTTGTGCCACATCATGTCCAATGAGGTCATCCACTGTGACACACTTACTTGCTCGTGTTGCATCAACATTCAATTGCAATGGCAAAATTATCATGTATCACTCATTCATGGAATAATGTCTCATTTGTCTCCTCATATGACATAGGATTTAAAATCATGAGAGGACTGAACTATCCAATCATGCATAAAGCCCAATAGTTAATGGAGTACATCAGATTGAGGAATGATTTGAATGTTCAACAACCATGCACTTTCTAATGGAAGAAAATTTGCTTACCATGTAACATCAATAGATTGAGTTAATCATACATATAGAAGCATAATAAGGTCTAGTGCATTTCTATCTGTTAAAGTAAATTGGCTAGCCATTTATTTGCTAACCATTTATCCCCAATGCTCTATTTATTAGGAAAATGACGAATTTCTATATTATTGTTAACATTCTCCCTTCATTTGTGGATGGGATCTTGATTTGACTGACCACTTATCCTAAAAATTCAAGCTAGGAAAGAGACTAATTTATTTGTTCATATTGTTAATAATATCAACGTATCAAGTATCAATTAATAAACAATCAAAGTAGTGGATGATACAAGTTGATGTACTATCAAAGTATCAATTAGTAAAAAATCAAAGTAGTGGATGATACAATTCAAGGTTTAAAATTTCGACCCATGCCGAGATTTCGATCCTGGATCGGAACGATACGGTTTTGGTACCGTATCGTGTCCTACCGATATAGTTTCGGTATTTTTAAAATATAAAATATATTATTTAAAAAAATAAAATATTTAACATAAATATTTAAAAAATAAACAAAATAAACAATATAAAAAAAACTTAAAAAAAAGGAAAAGATATGAAAATAAATAAATAAATAAATAAAAATTTTATTATAATTTTTAAATTGAAATAAATGAAATATAAAATTAATTAGATAATTTTATTAGGGATTCAATAAAACCTCTTTAGATTATCTTCATCACAGCTAGGAGTTTATTAAAATAATTAACCTAAGTTTAATTAAAAAAATTCGAAATCCGACACCACTTGCGAGCTCGCGCGACTTCGATGCTACCGCGAGGTTGTGCGACCCTTTAGCCATGGCCGCAGGGATCGCATGACTCCTCCGACGCGACCGCGGTGGTCGTGCAACTCCTCTGCGTCGCAGGGTCGCGCAACACCTCCACGATAGCAGTGGAAGGGATATGTGATCCCTCCGCTGCTGTTGCGAGGTCGAGCGACCCCTCTACTATGACCATGAGGTCGCGCAACACGTTGCAGCTGTCGTGGATCTGGTGCCGAGGTCGTGCCGGTGCCGTTCGCCGGGCGAAACGAGATGTTTCACCCGTTTCGACCGTCTCGGCATGACACTTTAAACCATGATACAATTTGATTCTTGAACAAGATTATGAATATTATCTCAACCAATTTAATCATAAATGAAGTAAATGAAATACAATTTCTATAGTATCATATAATTAAAAAAACAATTATAGAAGTACCTTCTTTGTTCGTGTAAGGATTTCAGGACTTGATGCTACTAGAATACAACCTCTTGCCTGTATAATTTTTAGTGTCATGAACATTCCAAAACGACGAACAAGAAAAGAATTAAGAGTGGAAAAAAAACGAAAAGTTGGAAGATAAGATCAGAAATAAAACCATCAGGACCAGAATCTGCAAAGCAGAGGAATTAAAAATTATATCAACGAAAACTTAACCCACTTGTAAATAAGCCATATATGGACTTGGATTCACAATTCTCAAAGCTCGATAAACTTCAAATGGGTCTGCAAATGTGCGCCGCTCGAAACGCTGGCTCAAGACTATCTGAAAAATGTCACCAGCAAAGATATGTTCTTTAGCATGCAAAACAGCTGTTTTGTATTCTTCACTTGTCATCGATGACTTTGTCAAAGCCGCACCAAACTGATAAGTAGACAGTTTCACAGAGCCAGCAGAGAGTGTGGGGCTAAAAAAGAAAGTGGGAAATATGAACAAAGAATTACACTACATCAATGAAGAAATAAAGAGAGGAATAGGAGATAAATTCGTCAATCAGAAGAAATACACTAAACATACTCACACATTGACATTGTGCACCCTAGATAGCAAATTATCTAATTTTTTTTTCCCATCTTGATAAGCACTCTCAATGGAGGAGTACCGATCCACTCGCACCCAATGAATCACATATGCTTTCTGTTGGAAAAACAAAATTTTGAAATTATATCATAGATGAAAACCTTTCAAAGAAGGAAGCATATTATGAACAAAATTTTCTTTCAATCACCAGAGTGAATTATGCATGAAGATCCTATATATAGAGGAGAATTGTTCCACGCAATGTCCAGTGTTAAGACAAACAAAAAGCAACAAAAGATGACTAGATCTAAGACTCCAAGCTAGCACAACAAATAATTGATCTGGGATAAGTTGCAAGGAAGCATATATAAACAAAATTCCTTCCGGTCACCAAATATACACATTGGCATTGTGCACGCCAAATAGCAAATTATCTAATTTTTTTCCCATCTTGATAAGCATTCTCAATGGAGTACCATTCCACTCGCACGCAATGAATCCCATATGCTTTCTTTGGAAAAACAAAATTTTGAAATTATATCATAAATGAAAACCTTTTCAAAGAAGGAAGCATATTATGGACAAAATTTCTTCCAATCACCAAAGCAAATTATTCATGAAGCTCCTATATAAAGAGGAGCATTGTTCCACACAATGTCTGGTGTTAAGACAAACAAAAAGCAACAAAAGATGACTAGAGCTAGCACAAGAAATAACTGAATCTAGAACAAGTTACAAGGAAGCATATATAAACAAAATTTCTTCTGGTCACCAAAGTAAATTATTTACGGAGATTCTAAAAATAGAGACATACGTCATTTGGTGTTGAGGCTAAAGCAACAAGAGATAATTAATTTTGTGGCTCCAAGCTAGCACAAGAAATAATTGAATCTGGATGATAGTTACAGTTGATGGAATTTCAATTTGGTAGAAATCTGTAAAATCAAATTCTCATCGCAACATTTAAGTTTGTAATTGATGTACTTGCAATTGGAAATTATGCCTAAATTGTTGGGCAATATGAATTTGTGTGTTGATATTTAATCAACAACTACGTATTCTGAAACTATAGCTACAACGAATAAAGATATAAAATATTATGTTGTGAAAAAATCATTGCCAAATTGATTACAGCCCAAAATGGAAAACCAACATGCATCTTGCCAACTCATCCCAGGAGTGTCAATAAATGAATAGATAGCTTTTGATTAGTTCTTTAAAATTAATGGTATGATTGTTGATTCCAACGATATAAAATCATACCATGATGTGAAGGTACCTTCACCTTCACAAACGGCATTCATTGCAGGTACATACAACTTTGAACATGACAAGTATAAAGAAAAATGTCTTACTAGAATACATCATAATTCCTATGAACAGAATATTGAACTAATATCATATATAAAACTACCATAGTTAGCCAAGATAATTGTAGCAAGGTACCTTCTCAACATGGTCAAACACTATCACATCGTTGTAGAGTCCTAGGTGGACATCTGGGAGGTTTCTGTCATCCCTAGGGGAATTAGTGAAGGGAAGCTTTTTCTTTTCAACATATCGAACAGTATCATAGGAAAAGTAACCTGCCCATCCACCTGAAAACAAAACTACTGCAGTCATCAAATATAATTTGACATTTTGAAATTCAATGTCTCTAGGTGAGGTATGTCCAAGCCTTTTGTTAACACCATTTAGACAAGAGAAAAGGAAAAAAACAAGTCAGTCTTCAGAATATGTAATTTGATGGTGCTTCATCACATGGCTTAAAGTGTCGTGCCGAGACGGTCAAAACGGGCGAAACATCTTGTTCCACTCGGCGACCAACACCGGCACGACCCTGGCACCAGACCCGTGACAGCTGCGACGTGTTGGCGACCCCGTGGTCGCAGCGAAGGGGTCGCATAACCCTTCCGCTGACCCTGCAGTCGTTGCAGAGAGGTCACACGACCAACCCCGCGGCAGCACCGAAGTCGTGTGGGCTCGCGAGTGGTGTCGGATTTTAGAATTTTTTTAATTAAACTTAGGTTAATTGTTTTAATCTAAAGAGGCTTTATTAAACCCTAATAAAATTATCTAATTAATTTTATATTTCATTTATTTTAATTTAAA
>JBBMJZ010000024.1:14479-25914 GCA_037833815.1 Zingiber zerumbet
TTGGACATCCTTGATCATACATACATGCATAGATTGACCCCAATTGGGGGCATACATTATAGCATTCATGTAGATTAACATAGAGAGAGCATGCATTTTGGTATCGGTTGAGTGTAGCTCCTTAGAGCACTTAGCGAGGTCATGCATTTTAAGGTCATAGTCACTGAACATGTAGATAGGATACCAACAGACCCACCAAGGAGTACTTACTCTTATGTTGCATCTGCATCAGAGTTGAGGATTGGTCTCCACCCCTGGGCCACCTTGGTCGATTTTTTACATTAGTCATTGAGGTCTGTTGGACACACATATATCTCTGTATCCTATATAGAACCTGCGCCAGCTGACTTCCTGTCAAGCCAAAGTACCGCCTCAGTAAAAAAAACATCGAGTACCTGATCAGGAGACATTTGAAGTGATTTCAACCATTATTGAAGCATTGCTAGTTTACTATGACAACATAGAAGCCATCACGTAGTCTAAGAAACCAAGGTCTCACCAATGATACAAATATATGCTTCGTTGCTATCATCTAATCAAAGAGATCGTCAATAGAAATGAAATACAATATGAGAAAATTCTCATCGAAAGGAACTTAGCAGATCCTTTGATAAAGGCTCTACCATAAAATAAGTTTGAGAGTCACGTCCAAGCCAACAGTATTGGATACCATAACTATTGGCATTAGGGCATATGAGATTATGTTATATCTGAGAAATGTCCTAAGACAATCGTCTTATGGTTGTACTATTTATTGGATAAATAAAGATTCACTATTTGAGTATACATATTTAATGTATGTAATTGAATCTTAAACTCACTTACCGAATGTCCGCAATACGATTCATAGCATAAGAGAACTTGTGATTGAATTACAACTAGTGAGGATCTCTATATGTGTAATTATGAATGTATTGAAATCTTTCCTAGTCAAAGAATTGATTATATGATAGTAGCATGGGTTATACTCCTTGGTCTATGGTTCTTCACATATATTGATAAGTCAATAAATCTCTTACTATAGTCAAGTGCAAGTTTCATTCGATTTGAGATATTTAAGTCACCTTGGTCATAATGATTTATATTTTAACATCTTAAACAAGCATATCCTTGGAGGTGTGACCCCAGGATAATTAAGTATAAATCAAAATGCCCGAAAGTATTTGAATCACTGCTCCTTACGAGGAGACGCCACTTGTCAAGATTGTTAATTACTTAAAGTCTTTGGTCAAGACATCACACGTTAAGAGTACTGTACTCTTGGACACATGTATAAATAATTTGAATCTGTAGGATGAAGAAGTATTACTTAGGATAGGTGTAGTGTAGTCAGGCTAATGGGGACAGACAAATAGACAATGTCTTGAACCAAGTGAGTAAAAGATGAATAAAAGGAACGAGACGTGACTCACTATAGTTGCCGAAAGATTTCAGAAGTTCTGGGATCAACGATTGATTTTTCTATCAATTGGGAATCATGATGTACAATTAAGTGTCAATCGTGATCAATCCATAATTAATAGTTAATAATAAACATCCAACATAATCAGGAATATATTGGGTCACATGTACTACAAGTTTATCTAAAAGATTTAAAATGAGTTTGAAAATTGGATTCTTAGATTGAGAGAGATTGAGTCTCTTTGGACCAGATGAAGGAAAAATATAGAAAGATCAATGTCAAAACTAAAGCGAACATTGCTACTGGAAATTTGACGCTTTTGGATACTTCATACCTTGTCGACAGCGACCTTATGAGCGCCAGACAGTGAGGGAAAGGGGCGGACAACAACCCATTCTTTGGGGTCTATCTCTCATTTGGTGTCTACTGGTTGCGTACGCCACTGGGCACTAAACTCCATCTTCGCATACAAAGCTAGTACCTTTCGCGAGGATAAAACATGTGACTTCTGAAGTCACCTCGACGATCGCTTAGCGTGGATACAAATAGCGAATGTTGCTACCGGAAACTTGACGCTTTTGGGTACTTCATACCTTGTCGGCAGCGGCCTTATGAGCGCCAGACAATGAGGGAAAGGGGCGGACAACAACCCGTTCTTTGGGGTCTATCTCTCATTTGGTGTCTACTGGTTGCGTACGCCACTGGGCACTAAACTCCGTCTTCGCATACAAAGCTAGTACCTTTCGCGAGGATAAAACTTATGACTTTTGAAGTCATCTCGACGATCACTTAACGTGGATACAAATAGAGGCAACAATTCATAGCATTTCTTGGTTAATACCATTTCCTCTTCATGTAATTCGTTAGATATATCTAGAGTAAATTTATTTTCATAAAATTTTATTATACGATAATGTCTAGTGTGGATATATCCTTATATACGTGTGGTATGTGTTGTAATAATTTAGAATTATTATGGTATTTTTGTTTTTCACTACATATATTCATGAAATATGTTTTAGCATGTACTCACATCGGGCTTCCAAACAGGAGTGATAGAAATATACACCTTTTTCAAGGAGCAGAACAATATGAAACCTTGGGCGAGTACACTGTGGAAGACGTTTTTGTAACCTAGTGATGCCTTTACACTATGGATGTTGGCGCACAGACAACTACCTGCACAGGATTAGCTGAAATATATAAAGGATCGACGTTACACATTCTATGGTTAAGAAGAGGAGGAGACACAAGAGCATCAGATGTTCTTTAGATGTTCACTTATTATAGATTTATGGAGAAGTATTCAACAGTGGTTGTGCATGCAGTAAAAGATGTCTACATATTTTGAGTTTTGAAACAACAATATAGAGGGACTAGGAATATGATAAAAGCTAGGCACGGTATTATTATGTCATCTAATTAAGGGTATTTTAGTTGCTCCATTTCTTCGCTCCCTCCACCTGAAGGGCCCGAGGATGTATCATTAGTAGTAGGTCCTGCCTCTTTGAAAGAGGCAACTTTAGCAGGCATCAGCAGAATCATCTATCAGCCATAAAAACATATAATATGTTAAATTTTGTGTTGGATTGAATCAAAATCCTATATTAAAATTTTTTGATAAAAATCATGAATTTAAAATACGTAAGATATCTTACTTACATATAATTTTTTAGGCAAAACTTAATAGTAAAATAATAAGGGTCTACATCTAAAGGGGATAATATCATATTATTATAGAGATATATAAATATTCTTTAGACACAATAAATGGTATCAGAGACATAGTCTAGATCAGATGTAATGTGGGGATGTTTTGAACAAAGTTTAGGGTAGACCCGGAACTAGTCATGAGTGACCGGATACTTACGGGGGAGGGGGGAGGTCATAGTGACCGGATACTTATGGAGAGATGAGCAGGTCAGGGTGATCAAATGTTTGTGGAAATGCCTGGAGCAAATAAAGGTGATCGGATACGGATACAGATACTTGCTAGGAGGCCAGGAGTAGATCAGGATGACATGATGCTCGCGAAGAGGCCCGGATCATAAGAGTAATTATAGTCCTTTGTTTGAGAGAAGAATTGTTAGGGTTTAATAAAAATACTCCGTTAGAAAGATTTAATAAAGATTATGAGTTTAAAATGATTTATGGTATTTTTATTGACATGAAATTTTTTTAAAGAGAACCCAAGTATAAAACTACGAGAAATTTATACTTGTATAATAGGATGCCATTATAAAAATACGTGGAGATCTGTTGAGCACGACATTTTATAACATATAATATGCAAGAATAAATTATTCGACTTTTAAGATTAAAAATAAATAAATAAAGTCAAGTCAACGAAGGAAGAAATCGATCACCGCAGCTACCCTGATACCGACCGTTGCTTTCCCCGGCAGCGGGCGGCCTCCGCCGGGAGCAGTTCCCGAGATACCTGGCTTCGAACTCCTCGTTGGTGAGGTCGGCGAACTTGTTGATCGCGAGCCGATAGGAGTGCTCCCCGCGGTCGGCCGCCGCGTTGTGCTCGTCCACACGCCTGAGGTTGTCCTTGAAGACCTCGAAGCGGTCGACGTCCGGATCGAGGTCGTTCCGGGCGATGGGGCGATGCTTCGCCCTCCACTCCAGGTAGAGCCGCCTCACCTCCTCCTCGCTACGGCCGGTCCCGGGATCGACGGACGCCATGAGTGGGAAGAGAAGAGGAGAAAGCAAAGATAAGATGCCTTCTTGTTGAAGGAAAAGGCTTTTTAATACAAAACGAGCACACAGAGTCCCAGAGAAGATAATGAATATTCTAAGGGTTCATTTATGAGAATTAATTAAATATATTTAATTAATTAAATAATAAACACAGTTTATTAGGAGGTCATGGTGGTGAAAGGTGAATACATCTCCGCCAACCCATCTCAGGGCTAACACGGAGGAAGTAAATCGCGGATGACTACTAGTCGGGATACTAACTTTTGGAATAGTGACTAACACATAAGGGAGCACAGATCTCCTGGACTACTTTTTTATGGTCCAGGTGATGTGACACTCGTATTTGCGGTCGGATCGTGACCGCGATCCGGCCGCATATGGTTGCGATTCCTTCTTGGGTTCACCGTCCTCATCAGGTTATAGTTTTTGTTCGGAGCGGGCAGCCGGAGGCCTTCAGTGTTGAATAAGTGGTCAGGTTACTGGGTGCCGAGCGAGGGTGTCCTCCAAGCGGTCTCCGGCCGCCCGCTCTGAACAAAAATTATAACCTTGTGGGGACGGTGAACCCAGGAAGGGATCGCAACCATTTGCGATCGGATTGCGACCACAATTCGGTCGTAAATACGAGTGATACATCTTCTGGACCACAAAAAATGGTCCAAGAGATCCTTCCTACACATAAGGGAGGTATTTTTATCTCGATGTTATCGAGATTTGAACTTCAAACCTTATGATAACAATACCTCATGTGCTAGCTACTAGAAGTACTATTCATTAATTAATAGGATGAACTGTACCCTAAATACTTTTAATAGGTAAGCTATAATTCATCGTATCAATAAATAGGTAAAGATTCCAGAATAATTCAGGGATCCTAGACTAAAAAATCTCTATCCGTTTAGGACTACTGTGTACTTGAAAGGAAGGGGCGAATAATTATAAGATAAGATCAACGTTAACTAATGGAAAGTTATTGACGTTTATTTTAATTAGTATTAGCTACGTTTCCTGTCTGAGCTTTCTCATCTTCATCCCTTCCTCTCCTCTGTCTATCCCCTCTAATAAACATAGCCTTGGAAGGAAAATAATTGAGGGTGACAGATTGGTGGACCGTAAATAATTAATTTTGTTCTTTCACTTTAATTTAAATATTTTGGATAACAACCAATTAAAGTTGTCCTAATTAAGTGATCCAGCTACCTTTTGTTGACATTCGTTTTTAAAAACAATTATAGTTAAAGTTAAAAAATAAACTAAGAAAATTCAAATTGACCCACCATTTGGCCGAATTAGTTGAAAGACCTCTAAATCTTAAAATAATATAAAATTAATTTTTATATGTTGATCTATTTTTTTAATTATAAAAATATTATAAAATATTAACTTAACTGTATATATTAAAAGTAATAATTTTTTAAATATGAATGTATCTAAAAAAATTTAATTTATATTTAAAAAATCACTGGTATCAACGTATTGGGTCAAATTGATGTTTGAGGGCATGGATATAATCATAAAAACTAGAAGAATTAATAAGATTTTGTTTCACTTTATTCCGAGTTCTCTAGATTTATCAACTAATTTTAGCTAAATGAACTTTTATTGATATTATTTAGATTCATTCGACCATAGTTTAACAAAAATACTCTCAATAAATTATATCAAATTGATATTTGATAGTATTTTTATGATCAAGAGAATTAGACGAACACATAGAAACTGATTTCATGTCATTTTAAGATCTCTAGGTCATTCAGTAGTTTCGACAAAAACTAGTTGATGGACCTAGAGATATGAAACTAGTTTCCTTGTGTTCGTCTAGTTCTTTTGAATATTAAAATACTATCAAACATCAATTTGATTTAATATATTGAGAGCAGAAATTTTTTAAATACGAATATATTTTAAAAAATTAATTTATATTCAAAAATCACTGTTCTTACTATATTGGGTCAAATTGATATTTGATAATATTTTTACCATTAGAAGAACTAGATAAACATATATAAACTGATTTCATATCATTCTAAGATCTCTAGATTTATCAATCGATTTTTGTCAAAATTGACTGATGGATTTTTCAAGTAAAATAAAATCGATTCGTCTAGAAAAAAAAACAAAATTTAAAATTAAAGATAAAATAGGAAGTGGATATATATATGATTTAATAATTTTAAAATTATGGTAAGTGATTTAGATATTTTAAACATTTATTTAGTAGGTTCGGTATTAAACTGAAAAAAAAACGAAAGTAAATTGTAGCGGATTAGAAATAAAAATATCAATGAATTTCGTGGGCTTGTGTACCCACCCGCCACTTACTCTCTGCCACGTCGTGAGAGTCCTGTGAGCCCAAGGACTCTACCGTGCACCCGTAAGATCCATACACTTGGCAAAAATCCACTGGAAATATAAAGAGAGAAAATATTTTACTGATTAATTAATTTTAAAATGAAAAACAAATGATGCACCGTCCATTTATTTGGTAGTTTTTTTTAAGCTACTATTAGTTTTTGATTGGAGTATTCATTTAAAATTATATTTGTGTTACTCCACCTCATTTGGATTGAAGCTAAAAGGCAATATTTCAAAGGTGTTGAACTAAGCACAACCTTCTTTCAAGTCTTAGTCAGAAAAACTAATAAAAGAAGAGAAATAGTGATAGTTGAGAAAAGCAACGAAGCAACTCTATCATCCTTTATCTGTGATGATTAAAAAAAAAAAAAATTAGTTAGTCTTATTAATTATTTCTCAGATAATTAGTCTGGTTCTATAAAAATTTATCTGAAATGATTCAAGAGTCTCCATGAGATGATCAATTAATTAGAAGGTTACAAATTTACTTTAATGAGATAAGAGATAAATTTTTATGTACACATGTACTCAGGGACAAAAATTCTCTTTCACTTCTTAACTAATTTGACGGTCGACTATAAGTTGATTCCGTATTAAACTTCCCTTTATATAATCAGGTGATAAGTTGTGAGGGGACAAAACTTTCAGTCATATTGCTTACAACATGGAAGGACAGTCATTAATGATTAACAAGACAATCTCACCAGAATTTCTTAAATAAAATTTAGAAGGTTGTAACCTAGAGGTCCCAGACCTTATGGTTATAATTCTAATTTCTTCAAAATAGTTGGGCCAATTATCAAAAATAATTTTATAGCTATGGTGTTGGAATTCTTCACAAATGACATACTTCTTAAGTTGAGTTGATAATTCACCATGTCTAAATTACAATCACAATTATATTTAACATTATTTCTAATATTTATTATTATTATAGACATTATAATATGTTACTATACTTATCATAATATTTTTCATATATTACTTTGACAATTGGTATAAATAGACTTATTACAATTATTAAAGAATCAATTATTTTATCTCTATTCTAATATTTATGTTTCAATAGGGTATTAGAGTCATATTTCTCTTTATTCTTATTCCTTTAAATTCCTTGGGCCTTTTCAAAAAGTTTCATCTGATTCATCATCACACCTCCTTTCCGCCTTCTTCCAATGTTGCTCTAAATTTGTCTCTCTTCTATTTTTCCTTGCAAAAGAATTAGGTTTCTCTTCCCTTTCTTACATGTTTTCATCTAAAATTTGGTTACCATCACCTCGTTCCGGTCATTCTCTTATTATTAATTTTTTTCCAACAAACAACAACATGTCTTCCCTTTCTCCATCCTAATACCCTTCCTCCTTTATTTCCGGCAAGCAATAGAACTTCTATCGTCATTGTGAGACACTCGTTGAAGCTCCTCCTCACGGTGACCTTTTTTTCTCCTCCTCCTTTCCATAGAATCTTGTTCTCCTATCTTATTTCCTTCCTTTGTACATTCTTCTAATGTTGTTTCTCTATTTTTATTTTTCTAAGGGGAACCCATTGTTTTTTTCCCTTCTAAAGATTTAGAATTTCTCTCCCTTCTTTTTCCTTTAAAAAAACAATAATTGGTCACCACCACCTGTTTTCTCATTTAGGCACTACCCTCCCTTCTCTCCCACCACTCGCAATCAAAATGACTTTTTCTCAATTTCTATTGTTTCATATTCTCCTTCTCCCTCTTCTTGTGCTTTTAGCAATGTCAACACTATTAGGACATAAATCGCTTCTTCAATGATTTGTTGCAGCGGATAATTGAAGCAAACACTCTACAATGCTAACGCTCTTTATTTTACTTGGTATCCACCTCCTTAAGATGACTAATCCAAGGGTCCACTCCTCCTCACTCATAGATATATTATATAAACCATCTTCATGGAGGTAGAGAAGTCTCGTACAAGTAAATACACAAACAAATACGAGATAAAATAAGAAATATAACAAAAATAAGAAAATATATACAATAATGAAAGACCTTTGCTCTTGATTTCTTGTTGTTGTGGATTGTCTTTTGATGTTTGGAAATACAGTACTTTGCTCCAAGAACCTTCAAGAATCGGTGAACTGGTAGTGAAGAAAGGAAAAGAAGTAGTTGCATTTGAATCTCGACGAACGCCTTTTATCCTGTAGATTAGAGCTCCCAATCGATTAACCTTATCCCAATCAATCGTCATATCATGTCCAAGTGCATCCAACCATCCAAACCTCACAACGACTCTTTTTCTTTTTACCAATCAATCACCTGATCGATTAAGCGCTTCTAGATCGATCACGCAATGAATCCAGATCGACTCTGTGTTCTCGCAAGAACCCTCATAATCAATTTGGCAGCTTCCCAATTGATTCACTATTTTCGTGACACAGCTACTGTGCTTCGCAAAAAAAAAAGTTCCTAATCAATTACCTAATGACCAAGCAACTTTAATCGATTACTTGATTGATTCAGATTCACTAACGACCAAGCTTAATCGATTAGCCAATAGATTAAGCCTCTCATGATATCCTCAATCGATTGGAATTCTTCCCAATCGATTCAGCACAGTGCAATGCACTGTGCTTTGTGAAAATCACCTTCCAATCAATCACTTGATCGATTGAGTTCAGGGTGAATCAATTACTTAATCGATTCACCATGCACTTCGTGAAGAGATGCGCTAATTGATTAGCACAGCTCTCAATCGATCATCTGATCGATTACCCAACCCTAACTTGCTTAACATAAGTCTAGGATTCCCTTGCCAAATCTCCGGTCAACCGTGACTTGTTGGGACTTCTCCACCAAATGTCCGATCAACTTTTTGACCCACTTGGACTTTGTCAACTTTTCATTAGACTTTCAATCACCAAGTATGGTCCTCCTTGATCCACTTAGATTTTCCTCTTACTTAATCATAGTTAGGACTTTATCTTGCCAACGTGTAGTCCCCCTGTCCCACTTAGACTTTTCTTTGCCTAACCGTAATTAGGGTCTTCCTTTACCAACATGCGATCTTTCTTGATATAAACTTTTTTGCCAACGTGCGGTCCTTCTTGACCCACTTGGACTTTCCTTTGCCAATGTGTGATCCTACTTGATCCACTTGGACTTTTCTTATCAATGTGCGGTCCTCATTGGCCCATTTGGACATTTCCTTTGCATTTTCCTTTCTCTAACCTTCGGTTGAGACTTAATTAGTCAAGTACAGGTCCTCCTTGACCTACTTGACATTTCTCACATATTGTCCAAACATGTTGTCTATAATATTGTCCAAACTGTTGGATCGAGATGCAGTGGGGAGAGGGGGGTGAATCATGTGGTTTTAAATATTTTCTTTTTCTTTTTAAAACTAAGTGCAAATGCAGCGAAATAATGAGAAAACAAGAAAAAGAAAAATACACGTTTGGTTTTACTTGGTTCGGAGCCTTCGGCGACTCCTACTCTAAGTCCCAAGTCTCACGGATCTATCGATGAGTAATCTACTAATAACCTCTTTCGGAACCGTTGAAAGAGAGGATCAAATACAAAAAAGAGTAGGAACAAGTATAACACGCTACACTTTTCCTTTTGCAAGAATTAAGTATATAATTTAACTTTATTACTCAACACTTATGAAGATGATCAGATTGGGCGCGCCCGGTGTTGGACGATTTCTTAGTGGCAGTCGAGCGTAGCAGAACTATAGCAGGGCAGCAGTAGGAAGCCGAAGTAGTCAAAATGTCAAAGGAACGCGTAGAAGCTTATATAATTGATGTGTATGCAACCTTGGTCGAGTATTTCTTTTATAGAGTGTGGAAGGAGTCTTCCATAACACTGAAAATGTCTTCCATAGGCAAAGTCTTATCCCACAAAGAGCTGCTCTTTATCGTTGACGAAGTCTGATTTTATTTGACTGAAGGAGCCTTCCAAGTTCCCGAAGGCACTTTTCATGAACAATACTGAAGGCGCCTTCCGTCGCTTGAAAGGCACCTCGAGTACTATTCACCTAAGGTCTTTTTTACTTCCTTTGCCCTGTAAAATATGTTAGTTTAACACAAAAATATTTAATCTCCAAAACAAATTTAGCACAATTATAATATAATTTATTTGTGACTTCGTCTCTGTCCTCCAGACCAGGATCTAGTCAGGATCTCAATTTAGATTTCTGAAATAGACCTAAATTGGACCAATGTCTATTGTCCCCTCAATCGAGATGCGTTCTCACTTAGTCACTCTCCTCCAGTAACTTATCTCCACTTACTAAGTGTCAAGTTACCTCCTTGATATCCAATCTGACCCACCAGGTCTCCCTATCAAAATCACACATTCAGACTTCATCAATCGGAAATGAAATCTCTCGATCTCTTGCGGGAATCACATATCCGAACTTTCTTCTGTCGGGAATCGAACATCCCGACCTCCTGTCAGAATCCCACATCTGGACTTTGTCAATCGGGAATGACACATCCCAACTGGACTCTCTGCTTAGTGTCAGATCCTCTTAACCCATCAAGTTAGTCAACTCTACACACTCGATAATAAGGTTAGATCACACCAACAAACCTTCAACCTTTTCTTTTCCTAGACAACAATAGCAATGGTCCTCTCTTTCCTTCTCTTCCTCCTCTCCTCCTCTCCAACTGCAGCCGCTTACAATAGTATCCATCAACTATTGTCTCTTTTTATCCATCTTCTAACCAATTAAATAGCAAGATTTTTTCAGATTTTGCTTAGCACACAATAGTAAATTTTCTTCTTTTCCTCTAATCTAGCAAATTTTAGCTATAAGAATTGCAATCGTGACTCTTCTTTTTTCCAAAATCACCAAGTTCACTGCCATCTTCTAGAAATTTAGCAGTAGCAAAATTATAATCTTATGCTCTTTCTCTAGTAGCTGGTGATCATTATTTTAGAAGATTTGATTGGTCATATAATTGAAAAAAATATTTTAATAAATTAGTAACCAAACTTAATGTTCAA
>JBBMJZ010000024.1:72360-90463 GCA_037833815.1 Zingiber zerumbet
ATTCTCCCTCAGCACTGATAACTCCTGATAGTTTAGATGTCATATTATGTTTTACATAGAACAGATCAGTTTTCACCAAATATTTATAGTTCCTTCTCGAAGAAAACAATATGGAATAATCATTGACTTCAAGGAAAAAGTAAAAGGCTTGATCTTGATTTTTCAATTAAAATTCAATCGACCAAATAATTTGATCACTGTGCACTTTTGGGGAGGGAAATATTTCATCACAACTAAAGAGGAATGCCTTTTATATATAATTCTCTAGTCTTTGTGATGAAATACTTCAATTCCTATGAATATCAACTATCAATTACAGCTCAAAAGCACGGAAAGAATATCTGGTTCTTACTTGTGGTCCGCCCTCGGCTCAAACTTGCCAGCCGAAGGGGAAAGGCGAAAATGGTGAGGTGTGCAGTGAAGATAAGGAAAGCGATGCCGACACTGATGACAACCAAACAGTAAGAATCCATGAACTAACATACTTCTTTAGATTGATTCTCATATCATTTAGTAAACATTAGGCAGTAAAATGTCTAGCAATGCTACCGATTTCCCTTGTACTTTTTCCATTGGTTCTTTCTTGATTTAAGTGAGTCTAGTGACACTTGGGAGTTTGGTGAGAACTCACAACTGTTCCTTTACAGTTGAGTTATTCAGAGCTTCGAGTGTGTGTAAGTTTGGGATCCAGTGGCACATTTACTCAATTTTTACAGTAGAAATAGCAGTAAATTGTCCTAGATCCAGTGTTTCAAGTGCATGATTGTATCGAACTACCTCAATGTCCATTTGGTGGTGGATGCAGGTTGATGTATACGATCGAAACCGACCGAGGAAGAAGTCGAAGGTAAAGAAGAAAGGGAAAGGTAGAGAATGGATCTTAAAGAAGAAGGAACAGATGAGGAAAAAAGGATACGATGTCCCTCCTGATACCAAACACACTGGTCGAAAGCGCAAGGATCGATTCTGACCGTTCTTCGATCGAGATGCACAAAGCTTCGGATCATGAGAAACCGTATATTTTTTGTGGGGTTGAATTGAATTAATTGAAATTAAATAAATTATTTTTTTCAAACTATTCAATTTTTTTAATAAAAATTAAATAAGTCAAACGGATAAAATATTAACTAATTTGGATAAAAATTAAATTAATTAAAATATTTTAATAATAATGGAATATAATAGAAATTGAATTTTGTTTATGTAGTTTGATTTTTTTAATAGAATTTTTAAAATCAAACCTAATAAATTGATTTTTTTTAGAAAAAAATTGCTTCGATTTCATCTAACTTTTGTTTACCCTAATTGTGGCGTTGTATTTCCCTTCGTTTAATTATACATTTTTACTTTTTTTTTAAAAAAATAATAATTATAGAGAGCAAGTTTGCATTTTACTAATAAATCTGGAATATATATATATATTTGTATTTTTTATTTATAAGCAAATTTTATCGGCTTGGCTTGAGCAACAAAGGGCCACGTGGTCTACTCCCGTCGTTAAAGGTGATTCCGTGGGTTAAACGCTGCCACGTGACACCTGTTACTCTTTCCGGTCCTACTCGTTCGCTTCGCGCCCCTAAAATAGAAAAAAAGGAAAAAATGATTAAAAAAAAATAGAAATCGAGAAGCCACGGGCGTCGTAGGAAAACGTGTGGACAAGGTCGATGCTGTAAGAGATGTGCTAGAACGAATCTTACAGCTGATTCTTTTCCTGTGGACCGTTGGATCATCGTGGCTGTATTACGCTCCGGAGAGTTCCTACCAGTAAAGTCAGTGATCCTCGGCGCTTACGCCATTCAATTGTGTTACTGCGCCGTCGTCGTCTCTCTTCTCTACACGAGTCGAGAGAGAGAGAGAGAGAGAGAGAGAGAGAGAGCTTGGATTTCTCACATGGAAGTGGCTCGGCTCTCCAGTTGCGGCATCTTCCACAGCTCGCCGTCGGCGGCAGCGGCCTCCCCGCATCGGAGGGCCCGCCGGCATCGATCAGTTCATCTCAGATCTAGGTTTTCCAGTATCAGAGTCTTCGCCGTGGCCACTAAATCTTCCGTTTCGTCTTCTACTCCTTCGAGCTCAGTCTCCGGTTCAGTCAATGGCGCTACGTCGAATGTAAGACATTTTAATTTATTTATTTTTATTAATTTTGCAAAGCTGAGATTGATTATTTATTGTGGAGTTTTGGTGGGAAATTGGTAGAGGTTCGGTAACGTATCGGAGGAGATCAAAAAGGTGCGGAAGCAAATGGAAGAGGACGAGCAGCTGGCCTCGCTGATGAGAGGGCTCCGAGGTCAAAACCTCACCGATGCTCAGTTCGCCGATGAGAGCATCCGCCTTCGATTAGTTGAGGTGCGTTTTCTGTAGCCAACAGTTTGAGTTTTGCATTAATTCAATCATATTTTGAAACGTATAAGTGATGCTGATGTAGACTTGCTTAGTGATCAATGGACGGATAACATTCATGTAGCAACGCAAAATAATTGGGATAAACACATCTTGATGATACCGTATAGATCCATCTGTGAGATTTATTGAAACCTTGGAGCCACAGAAAAAGCTAATGTATGTTATGACAGAAGTGATTTATGGTGTAGAATTTCGTCTTAATTTGCCTTCATGAATTTATCTTCTTATGCTTCTGACTGTAGTTGTCCATGGATAAAGAAATACAAATACCTTTCCAAGTCATGTAATCTCCAAGGGTATTCAATTTCATTCTTAATAAATGACCCGTTCATTTTCACTTCCCTCTATCTTAGTCAAATGATCATGTGTATTTTATTTTCAGAAGGATCAAACTATATATTCTTTAAGATGCTGAAATGGCGGTTCAATTATTTGACAGCAGTTGTTTATGTGTTTAGGTACCAGATGTAACTAGTGGAGAGGCATTGCCACTAGTGTATGATCCAGACATTATATCATCCTACTGGGGCAAGAGGCCAAGAGCTGTTGCAACACGCATCGTGCAGCTTCTATCTGTGGCTGGTGGTTTTCTTTCTCACATTGCTTCAGATTTGATTAACAAGAAAATCAAAGAGGTAAAGCCATAGGAAAAAAAATAAATCAAATTTATCATTCAACTGCTTCGGTGGATGTTTTCGTTTTCAGCACTTGCAGAGAAGGCATTGCTTTCTGATTCAACAATTTGTTTTTGCAACATTTCAGAATGAGGTTGCACGAGCAATTGAATTAAGAGAAATAGTAACATCTTTGGGGCCAGCTTATATAAAACTTGGGCAAGCTCTGAGTATTCGACCAGATATATTATCTCCTGCTGCAATGATTGAACTGCAAAAGCTATGTGATAAGGTAATGCATTTCGTTGTGACATTCATAAATATCATGGACCAGAACATCAACAAGCTGTGCTTCTTCAGTTATAAAATAGTATCTATACCATTAGATGGTAGAAAAGTTACACATTTAGGTCTCAAATCAATGACATTTTATTTTTATTATTCTTTTCAAGTTTCAATAATTACCTTATATACATTGTTGTTTTCTGAAACCATATCCAATATTTGTAGACACTTATATATTGATTATGATATCTCTGTTTTTTAGTGCATAGATTTCTAAAAGCAATGTCCCTTTTTGATACTTCAGGTTCCATCATTTCCTGATGATGCGGCAATGGCACTTATCGAAGAAGAACTTGGGCAACCTTGGTATAACATATACTCTGAACTGACTTCATCCCCCATTGCCGCTGGTAATATCATCTGTATAAATCATCTTTATTTCTAGAGATTAATTGTTGAAGCAACATATCTTTTACTTTTATGCGCATAGTTTCCTTTCAGCAGAATACATAGTATGTTATTGAACTATCATGTGGTAATGGTATTAATGCAGCATCATTGGGGCAAGTATACAAGGGCCGTTTGAAGGAAACTGGAGATCTGGTGGCTGTTAAAGTACAACGGCCTTTTGTTTTGGAGACTGTAACTATAGATCTCTTCATTATACGCAAATTGGGATTGTTTTTGCGAAGATTTCCACAAGTAAACAGTTGGTCATTTGGGTTCCTGCATCTTGAAAAACCGACTGTGATTTGTCTTTTCTTATGACTTTCAGATATCTCTTGATGTTGTTGGTTTGGTTGATGAATGGGCTGCTCGTTTTTTTGAAGAACTTGATTATGTAAATGAAGGAGAAAACGGTACTCGCTTTGCTGAATTGATGAGAGAAGATCTTCCTCAGGTATGTTGCATTTAATTAATTCTGGAACTAAGCAATTTCTATGTACACGAAATGCTCATTCTTAATTTCCTTCTTACAGAAGCAATGCTTTCTAATTCCTTGTTAATATTAAACAATGTATTCTTATATTTTACCAGTTGCCAACTAATTACTTGATAGTTAACCTTAATGCTTTTAGTTTTTCAGGTAGTCATACCAAATACTTTCCATAAATACACATCGAGAAGGGTACTTACTACCCAATGGATTGATGGAGAAAAACTATCTCAAAGTACTGAAAGTGATGTTGGAGAATTGGTTAATGTTGGAGTTATATGCTACCTAAAGCAGGTCAGTCTATGGTTGGTATGACAGGTTAAGATAATAGACGACACAATAGATTATATATAATCAATGAACTTATTTTGATTGGCAGCTGCTTGATACTGGCTTTTTTCATGCTGATCCTCATCCTGGGAATATGATTCGGACACCAGATGGGAAGTTGGCTATACTTGACTTTGGTAATTGTCCATTGCAGATTTGAAGTTTTCTAGACATGCTCATATCATTCCTATCACAATTTTTTTTTTGAAAAACATAATCAATATAGTCGTATGCTGAACTTAATCAATGTAGAGGTGGAATAATACCTTTAATGAAGAATCTATACAAATTGCTAGGTACATATACTCATGGGCTAAGTGTTGTGATATTGACCAGAACAATCTTTTGGGTTTAAAATTTTCATTTATAGATTGCATTATCACTTCAGGCTTTTTGATCCATCACTTAGTTGGAAAATTTTGAGGCATTGACTTTTGTCTATCAGGTCTTGTAACAAGATTGACTGATGACCAGAAGTATGGTATAATTGAAGCAATAGCTCATCTGATCCATCGCGACTATGATGAAATTGTGAAAGATTTTGTAAAGCTTGATTTCATTCCTGAGGGGGTCAATTTGGACCCGATTCTGCCAGTGCTTTCCAAAGTTTTCGATCAAGCCCTTGGAGGAGGTGGTGCAAAAAACATTAATTTTCAAGAACTGGCTTCGGATCTGGCTCAAATCACTTTTGATTATCCTTTCAGAATACCACCGTACTTTGCTTTAATAATTAGAGCAATTGGAGTACTAGAAGGGATTGCCCTGGTTGGAAATCCTGATTTTGCAATTGTAGATGAAGCATATCCATATCTAGCTCAGGTATATAATCATATCTATCCATTTCAACGTTAAATTGTATATGATGAGATTCGACGATGATTTGGATTTGTACTGATTTATTGTGCTTCTGTTTACCACAATTGTGAAGAGTTCCAGCTTTCTTAGTTTTGTTTTTCATTTTTCTTGAAACAGAGACTTTTAACAGACGATTCGCCAAGGCTAAAGGCAGCACTACGATATATGGTTTATGGTAAACACGGAGTCTTTGACGCTGAGAGATTCATCGACGTCATGCAAGCCTTTGAGAATTTCATTACTGCTGCAAAAAGTGGTGGCGGTGAGAACCTAAATGGAAATATGGCAGGCCTTGGTTCTTTGCAGAGTCAATCGGGTTTTCTTGTGCCAATATTTTCAACAGCAGTGCCTCAACCTGCACAGCCTGTCAAAACAAGGGCAGCTCTTATATTTTTGCTATCCGACAAAGGCAATTTCTTCAGAGAATTCATTCTAGATGAGGTAACTTTACTGAAATAACTTTTTGATTGTATCCAGCAGTATTATTTTAGACAATTGTTCCTTGCTAATGTTGACTTCTAAGATTTCTTGAATAATAAATACTCTTCAACGACGATGAGGTTTGTGTTTCAACATTCATGTGATCATCAATCCTTCTGCCATGATTGTTGTAACTGCTATTTGCTGTTCGGCTATATGTTATATGAATCTTTCATATTCATTGAACTCTATGCAGTGTTATATCACTGGTAATGTTCAAATTAACTAGATAAATTTTCTTTGGTCTCCCGCTACACCTTATGTCTTCCACTCTAATAGATTTAACTTTTCAATCTATTGAGCATTTTGAACATGTCGATATTCTTGATTCAAAGCTGGATGAAGCTTTAGATTTAAGCTTCTTTATGGATCTTGTGTAGGTAGTTAAAGCAATTGATGCACTCTCTCGAGAGCAGTTGGTCCAGCTCGCTGCAACTCTAGGAATTGGGAATTCAGCCTTCCCAGTTTTTAGTATGGTTGCTAGGAGGCCTATAGCGTTGCTGCCTACCGTCACAGAGGAGGACAGAGCCATACTTAACAATGTCGAAAAAGTCGGCAAGTTTCTCACATCGGGAACTTCAAGAACAAATCAGGTTTGTAATCAACCTAACACTTCCTGCATATTCTGGTCCTTCTATCTAGATTTGAAAAACTCAGCAAACATACCTCAGGTTAGGATAGGCAATGGCGGCTACTTAAAATGTTTGTCAGGCTTGAATATCTAGTAATGTGTAGTTGCTACAAGTGTCCGTAGATTTGGTTGCTTGTTTACATAAACGGGTAGGATTCGAGTAACACATTTTGTCTTTGCTCGGAATTGCGAATCAGTTTCAGATTCGGATACGCTGCTTACTTCCAAGCATGGACCAAGATTGATTGGTCAGGTGTTGTAGTCTTTCTGATTAGAGCTTATTAAGAATGCGTTCAACTTATATATTTTATCATTTTTATCTTATTGAATTCAATTAGGTAGTAGATCAAATGTGCTTTGCTTAATTACAATTTTGAATTTTGCAGGGTTTTGATATTTTCTATATCCAAGAACTTCTTCCTTTGCTACCGAGCATATCCGCTAAAATTCTTCCCGAAGTGTTGAACAGGTTGACTTCTCGTGTGTTAGCTCGGTTAATCAGGGAAACATTTTTGTAGTCAGCAATGCATTAGTAAATCTCGCGGCGGGAAAACACTTATACTTTATCGTGTATATAAATTGGGGCAAAAGGTGAAGTCGTCACCTTAGATGCAAGTAATGTACAGATAAATTGTATCGCATATCAATAAGGAAAAGAAAACAATAGGATCATAGATCTTTAAATAGGGGAAGGTAGGCAGGCAGATAATAGATTTTGTTATTAGTTGAAAATTATAAAACTTATTGTATAATAATTTTACATGATTGAATGATTTAGGATATACAAAAATGCGGTTAAAATACTTATTAAAATTAATTATAATTTTGTGAATGAGATCATTCTTGATATTCATTTATATGTCTAAAGTGTCTGTTTTCGTGTTTTATTTTTAAATTTTATCTTTATTAATTGTCTTTGGTTTGATGGTTCTGCTATTAGAGCTTGTTTAATATTGTTGATTATTTAACAAAAATTAACTAACCTGATATAATTACTTAGCTTCTTTTGTTTTTTGTTTTTAAAATCCTTTTTACAATATTAGAATTGTCAAAATATTTTGAGTATTTAAAATTTGTCATATCACACGTTGTTGTTTGATAGTTAATAATTTGTCCATGTGTTCATCACATGAATATTTACTTATTTAGTTAGGGATGAAATAGCTAGGGCTGATAAATAAGCAGATTTAAATTTTAAAGTATTTAAGTTTATTTGATACGATAATCGAGTTAAGTCAGAGTTTAAAATGAATTAAGTTGAATTAAGGCTTTAAATGATTATTCAAATTTAACTTAATTTATTTTATAAGCTTGAGCGGGGTTCGTTTAAATATTATTGAACTCTTGATTTGAGTTTGATTTATTGAGCTCTCAATTTAATTTAATTTTATTTTTTAAAATTTCTAAATATTTGATTGAATATTGAGTTTGATAATTTAAATTTGTTTGTTAATTTTAAAAGTTTTTTATTTAAACTTGGTAAACTAACTCGGTGGCTCGTCAAGTTAAATGAGCTAGTAATAATACATATTTTTATAATATATAATAAATAATATATTAATTTATTTATAGCTTAAGTCTATAATTAAATATCAAGCCTGTGCTCAACTCTATAGGCTCGAGAGAGCTCGAACTAGAGTTAAAAACGAAAATGGAAAGCTGGTATTTAAAGCCTGCTACCTTAAGCAACTATCAAAGTTAAAAACGAAAAAAAAAAACAAAAGTATGAAGCAAAATCGAATCTGTGGTGATAAATCCGGAACTATGAACATGTCTTTTACTTATTGGCAGGATAAATTAAGAAGCTTTCAGCGGGTGACCTAGGGCCAATTTAAGCCTATTCAAGGCTTAGGTGAAAAATCTTTTTTAGCCTGTTGACATTATTTTTAAAAGAAAATTTTCTTACCTTTTTTCATTTAGACTGGGATTGATTTGATTTTTTTAAAGAAATTAAATATTATTTTTTAAAAATATATATATATAATTTAATTTTCTCACTTGTTAGATGTAAAATTATAAATTAAAATTCCATATTTAAGATAACCTAATTTAGAGAAGTATTATTATTTGATATAATAATACACCTCAAGTACATCATTAGTTTACAATTCATTTAACTTAAACTAATTCATTTAAGTACATCATTAGTTTACAATTCATTTAACTTAAACTAATTCATTTAACTAAAAATAAGTGTATTCAAAATGAAAAAAAATAAGAGTATGTCTAATTATTTAAATGTGAAACGGAGATAACAACCTTTAAAAAGAGAACAAAATTGAGAAAATAAGAATGAATTTAATCAAGCAAGAAGCATCGTAGTACCAATCGAATCAGCATGTTAGTATTAGGTGGAGACGTAAAGTTTTTCTTCTCGAATCTCAATGAGCAAGAGAAGTACAAGGGAGTTGGAAAATGAGAAGAGGGAGAAACTTAAAAAAAATTAGCATTTTTATTTTACATTATATGGATAAGATAAAAAAATTTTAATTTGTGTTCTTATTGATTAAAGAGAAAGTATCACCAATGAATAAAAAAATGTAACGAGAGTAGGAGAGATATTGAAAAGTAATATATTAGGTTTTATAAAATAACATTCATAATTAAAATTAATTTAATTTATTAAAAAAAGAGTTCCTTCATGACTCTATCTATTAGAACCATAATGAGATCTTTGTGAAATCTGAAGCTTTGATAGATTGAAATCATATTAATCATGTGGGCCATATTTTTTTCTATTCTCTTAAAAATATACATAAAAATATAGTTAACATATTAAAAATAATGATCCTAAATTTTAAAGAATAAGATTGCATAATCTTTTATTATATGGACCATTTTTTCATTCTCTTTAAAATATATATTTAATATATTAAAAAAATAGACTTCAATTAAAATTGGGGGCCTGAGCATAGACCTTAATGACCTATGCCTAAAACCGACCATGAAGGTAACAATTGATAACCAAATTTGCACCAGACGGGATTCTCTGGTCCTACCTACCTTGGTCCGTCTTTGGATCAGGAGCAGTGATTGGAGGGATTCAATGATCCCTACCTATCTAGCAGGCGGAGACCATTGAATCCCTACGACACCACGCGCCCCTTCTATCCACCTTGTGAAAGGATGATATACTATGGTTCATGGATTGGGTGCCTCGTTACCTATTCCAGCACCTGCCATGTGGTTTGTTTCCTCCTCATCCTTCCATGCCTAAGAAAGACTCTTCCCTCTTGGGTTAATTCGATCCTATCTGTACAGGCAGTACCTGCACCTCTCACAATGAGATCGTGGAACCCACACTTGATTATTGGATCCTACAATCTCATTGTAAGAGGTGCAGACACTACCTACCTATACAAATAGGATGAAATTTATCTCCCTCTTGTCAGTTATGGCTCAGCCAGTACAGCTGAATTAAATCTGCTTTAACTGCTTCAATCCATATGAAATTTATCTCCCTCTTGTCAGTTATGGCTCAGCCAGTACAGCTGAATTAAATCTGCTCTAACTGCTTCAATCCATTCATTCATTCACGAGACCAGCTTGGGTCTTCCGGTCTCAATTCTACAACATTTATCTATAAAATAGAAAACTAATTACATTGGTCAGTGGCAGGATAATTCAAACACCAAGTCTTGGACCAACTTCTCCAACACCTTCCCACCGAACTCCTCGTTGAAATCACACAAGTCCAACCACTTTGCTTCCTCCCACTGCCTTCCGGCCATCTCTCTCTCCACCACTCTATCCACCACCCCAATGCCGCCGCATGCAGACTCCTTCGGAATCACCGCCGCCGCCGAACGAGCCACCGATTCGATAGGCCGAGACCTAGACACGGATTCTGTATTAGATGGCCGGACATGTTAGTCAGTAGTTACCTCTGGCAGTGTGTGCGGATTCCTAGAATTGTAGAACAAACAATGTGATAGATACTCACCTGGGCGTCCGGCAATGGTGACAGAGCTGCATTTGTCCTGGTGATCACCCTGCATATCATGTGCCTCCGTTGTCATAGGAAATGAATAAGCAGAGTAAAACATGAACTCAATTACCTCAGGAAACATTGGAAATGAATCAGCATTTGTCCTTCTGCTTCTGGAGAAGAAGAAACTCGACACCTTATCTTTCAAAGACAACTGCCTATGCTCCTCGTTGCTTCCCTCAGAAACGGCAAGCAGCTCTCCTAGGGTTCTTCTGGATGCCCTTAAATACCGTTGCTTTCTCCTCGCTTCTCGAATAACTGATCGTTCAGGAGAATGGGGCATTTGATCAACACACTCGTCATCAGCAATGTAGCCGTTTGATGATTCTGACGATAAAATGCCTTCACTACTTCTGTTAAGATCTCTAGAAGTTATCAATTGATCATCACTGGCCAGATCTCCAGTAGGCTTCAAAACAACTATACTCGTCGGTCTTCTGCCCGTGGTAACCGAAGGTTTCAGCACAGTTATACGAATTGTCCCGGAAGGTGCTGAAACAAATCTCTGTGGCTCAAGAAATTCGAAAAACAAATCTATGTTTGAGTTCAGAAGTCCAGCATTCTTTGATTGCTGTTCTACTCCATATACATCTCTATATTCCCCTTCATTTGTCCGTTGTTGTTGTTGTTGCAATTGTTGAAATGCTGCTTTCAACCCATTCGTTAAATAGTTGTCGTCGACTCTAACTTTCCGTCTGCTCGACACCGACTTCTGCACGGGTATAGAATCAAGGCCCATAAGTCTCGCGACGACACTTGGTTTCTTTGATCTAGATTCCTCCAATAAAAGCATCTTAATTGGAGTTCCTCCAGATATTTGAACTGGCATTTTGATGAAGGTGATCAGACAAGCGTAAAATAAACATGTAGCTTCGTCAATATAAAAGGAAAAAAATAGAAAATGAACATGAAAGATTGGTTCTTTGGAACTTAAGCTAGGGAGGTAACATAACAGAGCCTACAGACAGAAACTGGGAAAGAAAAAACAGTCACTGTGGGATTGAATAGGCAAGCAATTGAAGTAGTGACTTTCAGCTGGAATGAAACAAATATCATTGCCATTCTTACGTGACACCAATTACTGAGGAGAGTGGAACTGGGCAAGGGAGGAATAGGAAGAAAAAGAAAGAAAGAAAGAAAGCTTCCAGCTTACCTTGTCGAATAGGTTTGCAGCTGGAATTGCAGAAGACGTTCACAGACAAGGAAGACAGGTAGCTCGTAGGAGTCGTAGCTCGCAGAAGGAATAAAAGCCAGCAAGTGGCTTCGCAGTTTCTTGGAACAAATTTGTTTGGTTGTGAAAGATTCCGAGGACAATCGCAACAGAAAACAGGTGCAGTAGGCATGGAGCAGTGGGATGCAGAATGATGGAAACAAAACAAAACTGAGGACAGAGAAGCTGTCATAGACAGTTTTAAAGCAAATATGGATAAAGGGAAAAACCTCAAGATCCACCTCGCTTGCGGAGGCCAATCCGTCGACTAGACTTTTTCAGGAGCATTGGAGAGGCAAATGTGAGTATGAAAAACTGGCGAGGGGCTCAAATTTCGAGCCCAACAAACAAAATCCAACCTAAAAGCTCCTCCGGAATGTTATTGCATCGAAGCATTCCTCTACGGACTATGATCTATCGAGCTGCAACTATCGAGATGCCAGACAGTAAACAAACGAATAAAAGGAGAGGAAAAAAAAAAAGTTCGAGTACGGAGCAACGGAGTGAATATATCAGTCAGAATACCAGCCACCGTTCTCCCCGCCTTTGGTGGCTTTGCGCTCACAGGCCACGGCCCCAATCACAGTGTGTCAAATGGGCGAAAAGGAAGGTTACAGGACTCTAAATGAACCAAATATTTGTCAACAAGTTTAGTTTAGTGTTAGATTTAGTAAAAGTTTGTTTATATTCGTTCAATATATATAAGATCAATTAAATAAATAAATTTAAACAGTTCGTTAAATTAAATAAATAAACTTGAATATATATATATATATATTCAACTCGTTAACGTTCATGAACAATATTCGTGAACAACGTTCATGAGCAATATTTATAAATTATATTTATTAATAAAGCTTTTATCAAAATATGTTACATAAATAATAAAATAAAAAAGTTTAAATTATTAAACTCAATAACTAATCAAATAACTAAAAGTTTTAAATAATCACGCAAGTTTAAATTGAGAGTTCGATAACATCTAAGTAAACCAAGCTTAAGCGAAACTTGAATTAAGAGCTCGATAATAATTAAACGAACCAAGTTTAAGTCAAACTTCAAACAGGCTCCAGCTCATAAAAGATAAACTAAGTTAAGTCAAAATCTTGATTTATTTTAAGTTTGGCTTAGCTTGACTCAGTTATCTTATCAAATAAACTTGAACACTTCAAACGTCAACTCAACTCAACTCGACTCGTTTACAGCTATACTTAACAAATTGATTTATTATTTCCATTATAGTAAATCAGTCGTGTCTAACCAACCTCAAACTTTTATATTACCAAAGTAATACACCCTTTTGAACAAATGTCACTGTAATCCCTCTTATCATCGGTACTGAAGTGATAATATGGTGCTAGTCACTATTCTAAAGGTTAGTAGTCATTTATGATTTACCTTTTCTGCATTGATTGTATGATGGATTGACAGAAAAACTGAGGACGAGTATATTTATCTTTACCACCATGAAATGATAACATGGCAAACTCGAGGCATCATTTCATGTAATAGTATCTGTAGTTGAAGTTAAAATGACACCGTTTGAAGAGATTTAATTTTTCAATTATTACGGGGTGGGCATGGATCGAGACAGCTGAATGAAACAAACAATAAAGAATTTAAATATGCATATAAATCAGGGCTTTACTAGTTTTGCCAGCACTGAAAACCCCAACGAAAATAGTATATTTTTATTCGGCCTCTTAATTTCGCATTATTTTCAAGCTATCTCCTATTTAATATTCACGAGCAGATAGTGTGTACAAAATCATATGTCGGAAGTACTAACCGATATTAGCTAATGTACGTACAATTGGATGGAAATCTTTCAATGAATATCTTTATTTACACGGGGAGATAGCTCGAAAATTAGTACCCAGATCTACTCGAGAACCCCAAGATTATCCATCGTATATAAAAAATTAATTTAATATTACATGTGTTCTTAGCAATTTTTTTTTTTAAATATACTTTTTATTATTGTCAGCTTAAGATATTTATAAAAACTTCTCCACTCACTCAGATGTTATCAATCTTAAAATATAAAATTAAAGAGAACTATGATAATATTTCTTAATAATACGTCGCAGCTACTCAGATCATCCATTATTAATTAATAAGAATTTTTTTTCATAACATGCTACAGCTCATAGGCCTCAAACTCTAGACTCTTAATTGATTAATGATAAAAATTTCCAATAATACATCATAGCTGAATCTTGAACTCTAAATCCATAGAAATTTCTGTTTCTCTTTAGTCTTAATCTTAAGATATGAGACTAAAAGAACCATGATAATACATATTCTCTCATAGATTGCTAGGAAAAATTTTCAATAATACATTGCAATTGAGTCTTAAAATCTAGATCCCTGACTAATTAATGAGAACAATTTTCAGTAATACGATATAGCTGAGTCTTAAACTTGAGATCCTTAATTGATTAATGACAAAAAATTCCAATAATATAGTACAGCTAAGTCTTGAACTCTAAATCTTAATTGATGATTACTAATAAATTTTAAAATTATTTTCAGTGTGAATATAATTTAATTTAGATTTTATTAAATTAATTAAGAGTTAGTCAGTAAAGATCATATACATTTTTAATAAAATAGTAGGATGAGAAGCAATTATTAGTACAAATTTGCAATTAATTATTAGATTGTACTCTTAACACTGACGAGAGATTCTGATATTAAATTTAATGCATGAAATTTATACCTGGATACCCATCTCCCCAAATCAAAGGGATACCTAATTTGAGACACTGGTTTAGCAAGGGTAATTGTGTAAATTTATCATCTAAGTACCAACTCAATTATATCGGTAAGCGAGCAAAGATAGTAAATCACAATTATGTCAGCCTTGCATGTTAAGGGATAAAGAAAAATACTCATTCCACTAATTACCTATTATAATTAAATTGGATTGTTTAGAGTTCTTTGAGTTAATATATTCATCATTAATAAACTGCTCAGCCCAAATTCAAACTAGATTGGTGCCCAATTGCATTAGATCACAAGGTTGCAAAGGTACAGAACAGGAAAGAGGGAGAAGAAAAGGAATTTGCTTTGAACTGGGTTAATTGTATACGTGTTAATATAATATATAAACGTGTGGGTAATAGATTCCCTTTATAAAAACATAATTTATTTTTTTATATAAAATATTAAATTGATAAGAATAAATATCACACTTAATCTTAGTCAAAAATTGTCCACAAATACTATAACAATCCCCTATAAAAAATAAATTTAATATCATATTACTTCTCTGCTCTTAGTGTTGCCAATTCTAAAATATGAGATTAAAAAAAATTTTAAATTTCTAATTGATTAATAAATTTTTTTTTAATAATATGTTTTTAATCTTTAAATTTTTAATTGATTAATGAATTTTTTTTAATAATACGTCGCAGTTGAATCTCGAACTCTAGGTCACTTTACTGATTAATATGTTTGTAGAAATTATTAATAAATTTTAGAATTATTTTTAATATAAATAGGAAAAAAATATTAACATAAATTTAGTTCGAGCTCCACTAAAATTAAGTTAGTAAAGGGTAAAAGATTCTTAATAAAATAATAAGATAAGATCTAAGTATGCTAAATTTTTCTTTATTCGGATATATTTATTGTCTATATATATTTCTTCCTATTATATAATTTTTTTTATTATTTTCCTAGCTAAGCAAAAACTTCAGAATATTTCTAGCTCAGAGTTGTAAACAATGAATTTTTTTTAAGAAGGAAATAATAGCCATCAACGGGTCTAATCAATGGCCATCATCAAAGACTATGTTTATTAGACCATGTTTATTAGAAGGTCTCATCAGGATGATCTAATGACTAACGTATAAGGTATTATTATCATAAGGTCTAAGGTTCAAATCTCGACAAAGCCAAGATAAAATACCTCCCTTATGTGCTAGTCACTATTCCAAAGGCTAGTAGCCCGGTTAGTAGCCGCTCGTGATTTACTTCTTCCATGTTGGCTCTTCTATATGTTTTATCATTTGTATTAATGACTAGTAATTATTCATGATTTATTTCATCCTTATTAGCCTAGTAATTATATTTATTAGAATACTTAAGTATATATGAGTTTACTATCTAAAATTTAGAGTAAAAAATTTATTTTATTAAATTTAGATATATATTTTTTACTAGATAATATATGAGCTTCCTCATAATTAATTATATTTTTATTATTAGTAGAGTAAACAATATTTTAATATTTAAAAATTTTATTATAAATTTAAAGAACTGTTTATAAAATTTAAATTTAAGGAAGTGGGGATAGTTGCTGTAAATTTTTTAAACATAAAATATATAATTTAAGATAAATATTTGGAATTTCTTTAGAAACAGGAATAGTGGTATATTAATAGTCTATAGTTTGACAAACTAAATTGATTCTAGTTAAAACAAATTAAAGTGATTATATTTAGAAATATAAATATAGAGAGAACAAAGGAGCTCTGCTTTATATAACTAAAAAATACTAAGTAATTTAATTCTATTACTTACATAGTCTGGCCATAGAGTTTTATTAAGTATAAATTTATAGATTAGTTTATGTTTTAACATCTCAAGCTTTTGGAATGA
This sequence comes from Zingiber zerumbet, assembly GCA_037833815.1. Classification (NCBI taxonomy): domain Eukaryota; kingdom Viridiplantae; phylum Streptophyta; class Magnoliopsida; order Zingiberales; family Zingiberaceae; genus Zingiber; species Zingiber zerumbet. Next base: position 88,699 of record JBBMJZ010000024.1, read on the forward strand.
AATAATGAATACTAAGCCAAAGAACAGAAACAAAGTAGATCATAGATTCGAATGTGTTTGCTACTAAAATTATCACGAGTGTTTGATATAATTGGGTAAACTCCACCCATTATGAATTTGTAGGATCAGTGCTCACGTGAGAAAAGGGAGGAGTGAATCATGTGTATTTTAAAAACTTATCTTTTTTTAATTTTGAAAACAAATACGCAACAAAATAGAAAACACAAAAACAAAAGGCAAGAACACTAACTCGATGAGTTATTTGGTTCGGCACCTTCACCGATTCCTATTTCAAAACTCAAGATTTCTCGAATCTTATGGCATAGCCCATTTTCGTTTGGGAAAGCTCTCATATTTTACTATCTAAAATGCTTTTCTAGTATTGTTCATCCAACTTCTTGCTCAACAACCTTCCTAGAGTCTTTGCTGCAAGCGGCAAACCCTTTAACTTGCAAGTCATCTTCTTCGCCATGGCTTCCATGTGAGGATCATCAGTGGCGTAGCTAGGATTTTCATTCAGGAGGGGCAAAGCGACGGAGTCGACGAACGATGACGGTGATGCTGGTGGCAAACAACGGCGTTGGCTAAGCGAAAGAAATCAATAAAAAAAAATTCACCTCAATTAAAAGATATTCCAGCAAAACGATTGTGTTAGCCAAGTGAAGACGATGGACATGCAACAAATGATAATGATGATGGTAGCAATTGGTGTGTGACAATAGTGACTTGAGGTATAACAACATTGACATGTCATGAAAAATTTTGTGGGTAAAATTAGAGTTAAAAAAAATAATATGAAAGAAATTAGAGGAAGAAAAAAAATGAAAGGAGGAAAATAAAAGTTCAAGATTAGAGGAGGAAGAAGAAAACGGATAGAGAAAAAAAAATAATTTGGGAAAAGAGGAAAATGAGGGGTTTTAATTGAAATTTTTTGCTAAAAAGATGAAAAAGTTTCAAAATTTATGACTATACATTTTTTTAAATTTTTTGTTCACCGTATTAATATTTTCTTTAAATTCCAAGGGGTGAGACCGTACTCTCTAAGTCTTATATAGCTACGTCCCTGAGGATCATGAACGCCACTATATGAAGGACCAAATGCACATTTCTTGAAAAATTCCCAGTAGTTGTCCTCGTCCAGAACTTCCAGATGAATGGGATCAATGCTACTAGCCATGTTAGCAATCTGCCTAGAGCGAGTTTGGGGGGTGGAGTTAGGATGTTAATTGAGTGTAGGCTAAATTTGACGAGCTAGCCTATCTTCAAAAGGAGTGTTAGCTTTCCTTCATTTTCTTCTCACATCAGTTTTGAAATAATTGTCTAAGATTGACTTAGTTTATTTTTTATGTGCATAAGCTTATTTAAAATTTAATTTGAATTTGATTTATTTAGATATTATTGAGCTCCCAATTTAAGACGGGCTTGAGTTTGATTAGCTTTGTTTGTTTAGATGTTTTATTTTAAATTTTTACTTTTTATTGATTATCGATGATCCTGTCCAGCGGTCGGTCAACGGACGCTGGGGACGTGGCGCTCCCTGCTGGCTCCTCGCGTGCTCCGGCGAACCTGCAGCAAAACCGAGCCCCGGGGAGGGGGGGGGTTCCCCGGCGACGACCCTCCGACGCTCAAGTCAGGCGAGGAATAAGCAAAAACTGTGGCTCCAAAGATCAGACTCGCGTACCTCCGGTGAAGAAATGGAGGCCATTTATATAGATCTTTCGAAGGAGCCTGGGCACACCAATCGAAGCCATCACCTGCTCTTGAC